>PVIJ01006715.1:0-89293 GCA_004024925.1 Scalopus aquaticus
GACCCCAGACACTGAGGCTAAAGCAAGACCGCAGAAACCTCACATGAACTCTAACCCAGTGTCTTGCCCTTGTAGGCAGTGAGGTTTTTGTGAAGCACTGGGAACCCTACACAGTGAGCCTCTGTGAACCCCAGCTCAGTGATGGGGGGCAAGTCTCCTCTGATGCTGAGACTCAGATCAGGTGGTCAGAAAGACACTAATCCCATCATCACTACTTCTAGCATTTTACCCTCACAGATAAAAAACTAGGCCCAGAGGAAAGTGATTCGCCCAAGGCAGCAAGCTAAAACTGACCTCTGCTGTTGTCTGGATGGGTGTGAACATACCTGTCACAATTGGGACAGCAGGAGCCTCCTGGAGAGAGCTAAGGGGCTATTGCACAAGTAGCAGGAAGGCCTACACTGGAGGGCACAGAGCACTGAGGACCAATGGGCGTGCTCCCCAAGTAATTGTGGTTTTGTCTCCCAGTCCAAAGAGGTTCAACACAGGCTGCTCTCTCTTTTGGGAAGCAGAAGCTGGACCCACACTGCCCACTCACTGGGCCTTGGACTGGCTTCTGCTCCTCTAGGTCTGAGTTTACTCAGGGTTGACTTGGGTTGGAACCAGTCTCAGACTCATAGACCCAACTAGCAGGATGTTGCCTGCCTGGCCTCTTTCCCTCCAGCTCTTTCTTCCTCTCTCCTCTCTTTCTTTTATTGCCTTTAATTGACCAGCTTCCACTTTCCAATTCATGATAGGTTCTGCCATCCCAAATGGTTACACTCCCATCACTAGCACTTATTGCCTACCCGGACTCTCAGATATTTGAATTTGCTACCCAGGACATGGTTTCCTCCATGGCCTTACTACTCAAAATGTTGTCCCTGGACTAGACCCACTAGTATTCCCTGAGAGCTTAGAAGTTCAGGATCCCAGCCCCACTCCAGATCTGCTGAAACAGAATCTGAATCTTATAGCTTCACGTGCACATTAAAGTTAGAGAAGTGTTACAACAGTCCAGGGGACTCCCCCCGCCAAGATTCTTCAAAGCCTGATCCGATGTGCTCTCCTCAAAGCCTACTGTACACACCCCACCCTTACTCTCAAAAGGGATCATTCTGGCTACAGAGCATTGTGAGAGTCCACTGGAGCTAGCAGCACTTTTGGGAACTCTCCCTTATATTGATGGGGTTAGCTTAGTCTTCAGAAAGATCTTTTTTGAGATTCAGTCCCTGAAAGATGGGCAGTTCAGCTCATAGCCTGATCACAGGCTGGGTACCCTCGTGGAAACTGGTGATGCTGGAGAGAAATGCAGACGTGGCAAATTTTAATCCCACCGAAACATAATCAGCTTTTGCTTCTGCAGCAATTAGCATAATATTACCGACAATGTTTTACATGGCAATTTTGCTGTAAACATTTGTGCTAATTTGCCATGACCTAATTATTTTATGACATATAATTACGAAGTATTTTTCAAGTCGAAATATTTTTGTTTTACGTTTCTATAATCTTTTTCTAGAAAAAAATTAAAAATCAGTACTCCTACAACTGGAAACACACAGTCCTTTTTTAGCTGTTGTTTGTGACACTTTACTTCACTAAACAGGAGGAATTCCCTAGCGTTGGAGCACTGATGATCATGCATTTGCTCGTGACTAATTTGAATTGGGCGTCACTGAATCGGCCTGCTCCATTATTACACTGTGAGATCGTCGACTCCACACCCCCAGCCTCCTGCCAACACCCACTCACTCCCAAACACACAAACACCGAACTGGGCAGCAGTAGGAGGCGGCAAATGCTTGCAATGAGAGCAAGGGGGCTGGGTTTCTGTTTTTAATGGATGTGAAAGCTTTGGCTAAGAAGAGAACAGGCTATTGTACTATTCTCCCTCACAGTCTTCCTAAGGTGCTCTTGACTGTCTCCTGAAATCCATAAAATGCTGAAGTGAGCAACCCTCGCCATCACCTGTATTCTGGGTGGCAGGGGGAGGAATATGCTATTCTGGTCACTCTAATGAGGGACCCGGCAGCAGTCCAGCCTGTGGACTATCACTGTTACCCTCTCCAGAGCAGGTCTGATTAGTGGTAGGTAATGAGGTCCCCAGACCTTCAGAAAGCAGACAAAGCTATCTGAGCCACACTCCTGAGGGAGACAGCCAGGCTGTGGGAGCTTGGCTGTGCCCACTAAGGTCACCCATTGAAGCATGTCGCAGACAGGGTCCAGGCCAAGTCAGAGATTACCCTGACCTCACACCATACCTCCCAAGGAAAGGGTAGACTTTTGGAGAACTGGACCATTATAAGGAGACCTGGAAGCCAAAGAGCAGGGAAATTGAGCACTATAAATGCCACAAAAGCAGAAGGCAGCAGGATGAGGTTAAGGGGGTCGCTATAGCAGGCCACAGGCACAGGAGGTGTGTCTGCACAAACTTCACCAGTGTGGAGTCATTCCATGCCCAAGTGTAGTGGGTTAGAACCAGGACCTTGATCTGGATTCAGACCCGGTCTCCACTACTTACTCAACCTGTAAACTGGGGCAATATTTGTGCCTCAGTTGCTTCTTCTGTAAAATGGGAAAAATGATAATATTCTCTAAGGATTTTGTGAAATGGTGTTAATATTTAAATGTCTTCAGAATAGGCACTTGAGGTTTTGTAAAATAAAATTCCTTCCAGCTTCCCATCTAGATAAAAACACAATCTGCAAGGAGTAGACTTCCACTAAACTCAGAGGTGAGCAGCCGTGTAGGCTAGGCTCTTTAGTGGTTACTGAGCTGATGATCTTTAAACATTTGTGGCAGTAACTATTTTTTTTGATTGAATTGATGGAACATTTACAAAACACATACTCTGTTTAAGGTCCTGGTCAGGTCCTGGGGAAATAAAATGAATAAGTAAGGTCTCTGGCTTGAAGAACCCATGTCAGTAGAAATAGGTATGCAAACCAATAATTGTGCATAAAATGGTAAATTAATGTGCACAGTCAAATCAAAAAAGAGGAAACAGTTGGAACAAAAATCTACAATTTCTGTGTTTCTAATTCACATTTGTAACCATAGATTGTAATGTATTTCAAAGTTTTTATCAGCTTTATTAAGGTATAGTTTATGAGCCATAAAATTCACCAATTCTAGGTATAAACACTATCAGTTTTAACAACTGTGTAGTCACATAAGCACATCACAATCATAACACAGAACATTTACATCAAGCCCAAATATCCCTCAGACCTCTTTGTAGTTTACTCCCTGATAATCTCTAACATGCTTTCTGTCAGGATAACTTTGTTTTTTCACACCTTATTATAGGTTGGATCATACATTTTATACTTCTTTGCATGTCTGGTTTCTTTCACACAGCATAATGGTTTTGAGATTCATCCATACTTTGGTGTGTATCAATCGTTTATCCCTTTTTATTGCCGAGAAGATGCCATTAGATAACTGTGTCAGAGTATCCATTTATTAGGTGGTAGACATTTAGCTTGTTTCCAATTTTTGCCTATTACAGAAAAAGCTATTCTAAGCATTCACATAAAACTCTTTATATGGATGTATATTTTCATCTCTTTCGGATGACTACCTAGAAGTGGTGTTAGTGGGTCATATTGTGTTTGTTTAATATATATAACTATAAAAATGCTTTCCAAAGTTTTATACTATTCTGCAACCCACAGCAATCAAGGAGAGCTCCGATTTTTCCATATCCTCACCAACACTTGGTAGGGTTTGTCTCTTACATTTTAACCATACTGATAGATGTGTAGTGATATCTTACTGTGGTTTTAATCTGAAGCTACTAATTGTGTTCAGCATCCTTGATATGTGCTTCTTTGGTGAAGTAGCTGTTCAAATCTTTTGACCTTTCTTTAATCAGGTTATTTGTCTTATTCCTAAGTGGGGAAAGTTCTTATTCTATGATGGATATCAGTATGTTATCATATGTCAAATATCAATTTCACAAATATTTTCTTGCAGTTCCAGGTTTGTCTACTGATTTTTCTAACATCATGTCTCAAAGGGAAAAAAAATGAATGCTTATGAATTTCAATGTAATTCGATGATTCATGTTTTAGTGCCTTACTGTAACTCAGGTTATGGATATTTTCTCCTGTTTTCTTCCCAGAATTTCATAGTTTTAGCTCTTACATTTAGTCTCTAATGCATCTTGAATTACTGTTCCTAACTGTGTGTGGTAAGGGTCAAGATTTACTGTTTTGCATATGGATATCTAATTATTCCAGAACATATGTTTAAAAGATTATCCTTTCTCCTCTGAGTTACCTTGGCACTTTGGTGGATAATCAACTGACTATATGTGTGGGATTCTTTCTCAACTTTCTTCTATTTCATTGATCTATGTATCTACCTTTTATCAGTACCCCACTGTCTTGATGTCTGTAACTCTATAGCAAGTTTTAAAATTAATTAAAGTAAGTCCTCTTACTGTGTTTCCTTTAAAATGATTAGGTCATTCTAAATGCTTTACATTTCAGTTTAAGTTTTTGAATCAGCTTGTCAATTTCAACAAAAAGTCCAGCTGACATTTTGACTGGGGGTGTGTTGAATCTATAGGGCAGTTTGGGAATAACTGACATCTTAACAATATTGCATCTTTTCATCCATAAATATAATTACTATCATAATTTTCATGGTTTATAATGGAGATGGTATATAACTAATTTAAACTTTCCTTATTGTTGGGTCTTTGTGTTGCTTTAAGGTTTTTACCCTATTGATAATGCTTTGTTGATACTGTATATTGTGTTAAACGTAAAAAGCAGGGTACAAAATTTCATAGTTTATAAAGTTATAATTGCAAAAATATATGTAATCTATATGCACACATATGTATGTACATACACACATACACATTAAATAGGCTAGGGATAAACACAAAGAAACAAAGTTAATTGAAAACATATTAGAGAAATATGACAGCTGATTCTTTTCTCTCTCCATTTTCTAGATGTATTCTGATATGAGCATGCAACATAGGTATCTTCCACCTATCTCAGGCAATAGAGGCCAGAGACTGCAGAGCAAAAAGGTGTTGCCTGAGCAGGCCCTGGAAGAATGTAGTTTTCCAAGTACATGGCAGGAGGAGGGGAAATGCCAGGCCAAAGGAAAAGTATGCGCAAGGGCAAAGCAGTTTGAAATAGAGAAGAATATTGAAGGGATAGCTGGTAATTCCTAAAGCTAGAGCAAACTAGGGTGGAGAGAAAGAGACTGGGGTCAGATTAATGAAGGGTCCAGATTACAAAGTTCTCTACATGTGACTATAGATTTAGCATTTTAAACTTGGCAGTGAGTCAACCAGACTTCATTTTAGAATAATCACTCAGTGAGCAGCAAGTGAAGAGTCTAGAAAGACTGTGCTCTGTGACACAGCAATCAATTAGAGATTCTTGCAGAAACATAGGTGTAAGATCAGAGGTGCCTAGACTCAAGAAGTAACTGGAGATGAAGACAGGTAGGCAGACTACAATCCCTGCAAATGGAGTGGATGTGAGCATAAAAGACAAGGTGGAAATTTTCATTATTCACTAAAATGATGATCCTGGAAATAGAGTACAGTCAGGTTTAGGGGTCAGAGATTAAAACTTATCTTATTCAAAATTAACTTGAGGTGTCTACTAGGTATTCAAGTATAGATGTCAAGGAGGCAATTGACTATAGAATCTGTGACTCTCAAGTGTTTAGGATTAATGTACAAATATGGGAGTCCTCAGCATGAAACAATTGTTCATATTCCAGGGACCAGGTAGACTCTGCCTTGGTCACCTATTGTATTGTTGTAAACCACCCACAACTTAGTGTTATAAAACAAAATTTATTTTAAATGCTAAATTCTGTGGGACAGGAACTCAGGCAAGGCACAGCAAGAATGACTTGTCTCAATGCCTCAGTGTGGAGTGGACGTGTTGTTCCCTAAGTAAAAGTAATGTTCTGGAAAAATTTTAGCATATAGGAGATTGCAATTGCACAAAGTTTTCCAGCAGGCATAGGGGAAGAAACTGAGAGAAAGGGGAGACATGTAAAGTCTGATTAGGAGATAATTCAGGCATGAAAGTATAAGAGATTATAATTCCCCACTAAGACTTGATTTTTGCCAGTGACTGTTATAATCAGGGAGGTATGGAGTGGTAGAAATTATGGGAATGGTACTAATTCCTAAAGGAGGGCAGAAAACAACAGTATTTGCTTTGCTTCCTGTTGTATACCTTAGTGGTATAGCGACATAGATATTGGTAGGTCCCCAAGACAAACACCAGCCTCCTGTGTATGTGGAACAGAACTCTGATTCCTTGAAGCTACCAGTTAGTTCTCACAGCAAGAGTCTAAATGAAGTTGGATTCCTCAGATATTCATAAAGTATAGACACTGATAGGTATAGGATGGAGTTGAGATAGAACAAGAGCATTCTCTACCAGTAAGGGGGAAGATAGGATAGAGACACTAAGGTAAAAATGGAGATGGGGAAGAAAAGGGAGCTCTGTGGCAGTAAAGATGGGGATGTATTTCCTTTGTGCAAACTTAAGTTCATTAGTTATCCATCCTCAGAGAAGACAGTGTGACCACTGAGGAATGGTAATAAAATATTATGCTATGTACTGGTGCTAGTTCGTGTTGAAGCTTAAGGCCCACCAAAGAGAACAATTCCTGATAAACAAGAAATGTTTTCAGTCAAGAACTCTAAAACACTATGCCCTGGGATTAAAGGCAAAAGTGAATAGATGAGTCCTCCAATGCATGAACCCAAGCTTGGAAAGATTTTTATCCATTATCAGACAGAAGTGATCTCCCCTTAACTATTAGACAGAAGAAAATTGAATCTTCTGTGGAGAAAAATAACATCAAATAGAATCTCTACAATTTTTCATTTGTAGAGAAAAACAATGTTTTTGTACATTGTCCAGCATTCCATAAGCTATAACCAGGCACAACAAGATCAGGATGAAATTATAATAACCAAGAGGAAAAAGAAAAACTTAACGAAGAACACTTTGAAATTATCAAATTTAGATTTTGAAATAATTGGTGTTAATATGTTCAAGAAAAATAGATATAAAATGGAAACATTTACCAGAATCTACAGGAGGGAATCAAACGGAAATATTAAGGCTGACAAATACAATGACCAAAACTAGAATTAAATCATATGTCTTTAACAACAGACTGGAGAAAGCAGAGGAAATTAATGAACTGGAAATAGCAAGACAATAAAAATATACAAACTGAATCAGAGAGAAAAAAAAAAGAATGATAAATACAGAAAAGAGCATAGGACAAGCTAAAATGACCTAACATGTATAATTGAGAACCTGAAAGAAAAAGCGAAAGAAAATAAGACCAAAACAAAATTTGAAGTGAAAATAGCCAAAACAGACTAAAGGATATCAATCCACTGATTTAAGAAATTCTATAAATCCCAAGCAGTTTCAATATACATAAAAGCAAACAAAACACACCTGTATACAAAGAACAAAAATTGCTATAAGCCCAAGATAGAAGAAAATCTGGAAAAGCAATCAGAGAAAAATGACCCAATAAAACTGGCAAGTTAATTTTAATGCAGAAAATAGAATAGGAAAACGATGAAATGTCACCATTAAAGTGATAAAACAAAATTAGTTCCAACCCAGAATTATATGCCCAACAAATACAGGCTTCAAAAATGAGATGAAATAAAGACATGCAAAACAGCAAAAATGAGAAAATTTGCTATCAGGAGAGTTTGTGTTAAAATAAATAAAGACTAAAGGAAAGTGTACAACCAAAGGAAAATTACCCTATATAGAAACAGGTAAAGTGGAGAGGAATAAAGAAGATTCAAAAGACTAAATATGTAGATAAAACAAAATGAATACTGGCTTAAAAAATAATGTGTTGGATGGCTTCATTCAACATAAAAGTAAAATTAAAATGCGTCTTGTAGAAACTGACAAGCTGAAACTAAAATCTATATAGAAATTCAAAGAGGCAGAAATAGCAAAGGCAAAAAAAATTGATATATTTCCAAGATTTTAATAAAGCTAACATATTTAAGACTGATAGGATGGTGCCTCTATACACAAATTAATCAATAGTAGAAAATAGTCTAAAAACAAATTCTCCTTATTTAGTCAAAGGTGTGACAAAGGTGTGACTATGGTTTCTGTAAGGGAAATTGTGATCTTTTAAATTAATTTTGCCAGGTCAATTTGATATCCATATGAGGATAAAAGAATCTTGACCCCAATTTATAGAAAAGAATCTTGACCCCAATTTATAGAAAATCAATCCCAGATAAATCATGGACCTAAATTTGAAAGGTAAAACAGTAAACCTTCTAGGATACAATATTGAGGCAGATAAACACTTCCTAAACAAGACATAAAAAGTACTAACCACAAAGGAAAGATTGATAAATTGGGCTTCATTAAAATTAAATGTTTCTGCTCATCTAAATGCACCTTTTATCATGTGAATATGCAAAAGGAAAGCCACAGGGTAGAAGATATCCTCAAAACTCATACATATGTATATGTATATGTATATGTATATGTATATGTATATGTATATGTATATGTATATGTATATGTATATGTGTATGTATATACACAAAAAATTATATCAAATATACTGTAATATATACTGTATATGTTTGTTCTAGCACATATATGATATATGTAGATACATGTAAATATACATTTGCACATATTATTTTTTTTAAAAAGACATAAATCACATTAACCATGCCCAACCCCATCCCCAGAATGGCTAAACTGACAAGGATAAATAATATCACACATTGACAAGGATATGGAGCAACGGAAATCTCACAAATAAACATGTGAAGTATAAATAGATTAAAGCAGCTTTGAGAAATGTTTGCCGGTATCTACTAAAACTGAATACATGCATGTCTTATAACTAGCAATTTCACTTCTATGAACTCAACAGAAATGTATGGAATTCAATAAATGAGAGAGGCACAGAGAAGTTTCTAGAGTATCTTTGCCATGGTGGATGGCATGTGCATGGTGAATATGTAAGTGCATTCACTTTTTAAGAAATCAATCAACAGTATTATTCTTTTTCCCCACTACACTTTTGTAAATTATACTTCAGAAAAGTTACATTTAAAAAGAAAAAAACAGCACCAAACCAAAATTTACTAGGCTGTGAAATTCAGAGGGCTAGAAGCTAGAGATATGGCATAGAGTTAGAAATAGACCCATTCATGATAAGTCACTTGCTTTAACACAGAAGTGTGACTCTGATTCCATATGGAAAATCCTGGTCTTTTCAATTAAAATTTTGAGTCTGGGGTTCAGACATATAGTGAAATTTGGGGCCAGAGTTTTTCTCAGGTCTTGACTAACTCCCAGATGCCATAATTCTCTGAAATTTCAATCTATAACCCTTTAGTGGAACAAAAGGCAGGTGTTTTCAAGGAAAAGGATCATTTAACTTGAAAATAAATGGAGGCTATTTTTTATTGTATTGTTTTTATTGTGGTAACAATGGTTTACAATACTGTATAAGATTTAGAGGTGTAAGTTCACATGTCCTTAAATGTATGTTACCATACCATACCCTCTATTAAAGCACCCTCCCCCATAGTTCATTGGACCCCCTTCTCCATTTGTTCCCCAGGCCCTCTGGTAGTCTCAATTCCACAGTCAGATTTCTAGGGTTCAGTTTGGTTTTGTCTGTTCCTTTTTTTTTCTTTCTCTCTATTCCACATACAAATGAAATCATCTGGTATTTGACTTTCTCCTGCCTTTGTATTTCACTTAACATAATTCCACAGTTCCATCAATGTTGTTGCAAATCCATCCTTTATTGTAACTGAGTAGTGCTCTATTGTGTATACAAAGCATATAGTCTTAATCCACTCATCTGTTATTTGGAATTCAGTTACATAATCTGGATATTGTAAGTAGTGCTGCAGTGAACATGCTTATGTACAGATGGATGGATGAATGGATGGATGGATGGATGGATGGATGGATGGATGGATGGATGGATGGATAGATGGATAGATAGATATAGATAGATAGATAGATAGATAGATAGATAGATAGATAGATAGATCTCTCTATAGAGAGAGATACATATCTATAGGTGGATGGATGGATGGATGGATGGATAGATAGATAGATAGCCCTTTAAAATAGGGTTTTGCTAAACCATCCTTGTCAATACCCTATCTGCCTTCCTCCCTCTACTCCCCTCCAAGTTTGGTGGAGAGCGAGTAGAACATGTGCACATATGGAGGAACAAAAATGTAACCCTTGTTGGATATATGATGTATAAATATTGTCTCCAATGTGGCAGGGTGTCATTTTGTTTTCAGTGACAGTTTCTTTTGCTCTGTAGAAGTTTTTTATGTAGTCCCATTTGTTTTTGTTTTTGTTTTTGTTTTTTTGCTTTTGTGTCCCTTGTCATTTTGTCAAATCCCCAAAGACATTCCTGAAGCCAATATCATGAAATATTTTGGCTGTTTTCTTCTATGTATTTTATGGTTTCAGGTCTTACATCCAAGTCTTTAATCCATTGTAAGTTAATTTTGGGGTATAGTGTGAGATTGTGGTCTAGTTTCATTCTTTTGCATATGGCTGTCCAATTTTCCCAACACCATTTGTTGAAGACTTTTCTTACTCCATTTTACACTCTGGTTCTTTGCCCATGTAAGTATGGGTTTATTTATGGTTTCTCAATTCCATTCCATTGATTAGTGTGTCTATTTTCATTCAATAGTATGTTGTTTTGATTACTATCGCTTTGTAGTATAATTTGAAGACTAAGCATATGATACTTCTGTTCTTTTCTGTCAGGATTGCTTTGGATATTTGGATCTTTTCTGCTTCCATGTAAATTTAATAATAATTTTTCTACCACTTTGAATAATGTCAATGAAAATTTTATAGGAATTGCACTAAATCTGTGTCTTGTTATGGATAAGATAGCCATTTTAACATTTTTTAATTCTTCCAATCCACAAGCATCTTTCATTTCTTTTTGTCATCCTTTATTTATTTAAATAAAGTACTACAGTTTTCATTGTACAGATTTTTTACCTCTTTTGTTCAGTTTATTCCTATGTGCTTATTTTTGATGCAATTATATAATGGGACAATTTTTTTCTTTCTCTTTTAGTTTATTGTATAGAGGAACACAACAGGTTTTTATATATTGGCAGTATAGCATGTCATATACCATATATTTTTCTCCTCCCATTTCATTGCTTTAGATTGACCTAATTTTTAAAATTATCTGTAGCAGTAGCTTAGTGAGTTGAACTACTTTTACTTTACCTACAGGTGACACTGTGGTTTTATTTGATTTTAGTTTTTTGGTTTCCACTTGTTTCTGCTGGCGCTGAGACTTGGTTTACAAGTACAGTGTCAAAGAATGAGGAAGGGGCCTGCAGAGGTCTAACTATTGGTGCAAATGTGCTGGGCAGGTGGGGGTAGGGTTGGCTCCTGGTTGTTAAATCACTGATATCCCTTATTGCTGGAGCTCCAGATTTGAGACACTGCAGGCTGTGCACTACTAGTGTGCTTCATGAGATCAGCACCAGTCCTCAGAAGTTGGGGAGGGGCATTTCAATCCAGCACACTGACTTTGTCCTTATTACCAATGAACCAGCCTGTGGAAAGCATCCCAGTTCCTGTGCACGTGTTTTCCCTCAGCCAAAGGTATGTGCCTCCTCAGGGGCTCCCCTCCTCAGGGTTCCTGATTGATCTGGCAGCCCCTTCATCTGTTTCTGCCTCCCCTGACTATCGTTTCCAGGTATTTCTTTCCACCCACTTTCTGTTCAATGAAGCATCACTTTCTTCTCTGTATCCTCTTTCATATGATAGTCTCCAGTATCTATGGGGTGATCCAGTTTTTCCCTAAGCCAAGGGACCTTCTGAGTGTAATGTCCCACTATGTAGTTGTCAGTGACCCTCTCAAGAACAAAGCAAGGAACTTCCTCTATTGTTATCTTAGCCACCTATCAATGGAGAGGTGGCTTTTAAAGGTGGCCAGTCGCTGTCCCACTGTGCTGAAAGTTTTCAGATTCCCTACTGCCTTCTCCTGTACCATTAACAATAGTGTTTTCTATTTCACCACTCCAATCTAACCTAAAACCTCCTGAAAGCTCATCATCTCTCTTCGCCAGTGGTATAGTTGACAGGTCTGAGCTCTGTCTGAGATATGACCCTGAGCCAGGACCGTGACTTATAGAACACAGTAGAGAGTGGCACTATTTTTATATGAATTATTTAAAATTTATGGTACTTCCAAAGAGAAGATGAAAGCTGAGGATAAGCTTCACTAATGCCAGGAAGGTTGCAAATCAAAAGACCTATAACTCCTTCATGGCATCTTCATGAGAAGTTTTCCTTGTAATAAAACTGACTCTCCAAAACAGAAAATTTGGCAGACCCTAAAGATGGTCCTCTCAGTTGAACAGATGCTGGAGCCTAGGACTTAAGCACAAGACTGGTGCATCATGATTATGGAACTACCTCCAAGGAAACCAGACCCATCACAACAGTATGCCATGGTGACAGAGCAGCATACAAAGCATATATCATAGGACCATATGTTTTCACTTGACTTGGGCAAAGATACCCTTCACTGGTTTCATCTGAGAGGAATTCTTCAAGGCACAGACCATGAAAAATCTGCAAAGTCTGTGCTATTGTTCTTTGGACACATTTGGTTAGCTTCAGGCTTGTTGAGCAGGGGGGTTTCACCAAATCTCCCATAAGAAAGTAGTTGTTCCCTGAACACTCATTCTCTCACTTTCCCACATCTGCGTCTCTACAACCATCATTATTTCCTTCTGGAATGTCCTCCCCTTTCTCCCTCACCAGCTATAAAAGCCTCATACCCCACTTTCCTACCCAAGGGAAATGCTACTTCATTCCAAAATTTCCCTAAATCTTCATCTGACCGAAGCATGTGACTAGACTGTTTAAAATCCTCCAATGGCTCTTGGTCTCTTCAGAATGTAACCTAAACTCTCCTGAACCCCATAATGTTGTTTATTCTCTAACAGAGTGTTAACCTTGATGACTTCTCGTTACAGATACCATTTGTGCACAATATTTCCCCTTATGGCCTTGACTCCATGAGGACAGAAGCTTCTCTAATTCCCTTCTCTTTTCCATTTGGCATTGTGTGGACTTGGCACACATGAAATGGTATTGATCAAATAAATGAACAAAAGACAATAAAATTCAAATAGAAAACTGCAGGGGACATAGTAGATTCATCCCAGCTTATTTCTGAGCAAAAACCAATATCAACTATTACTAGAAGCATAACTCTACAAAATATCCATGTTAGAAAAAGACACCAAGATCATTGCTTCTAGCCTTACCTACCACCTGTCCCTTTAGACTAAAATTCATGTATTCTTTGGTATAGTCAAAGGCATGGAAGAAAGATTCATGACCAAGGAAGATAAACATTCAGGGTGAAGAGTGTGGAACAAGTCTCTTTCTCATCTGAGTGAGTAGGTAGGGATTTCATTTTTGAGCTCTCATATTTGGATAAAGAAATAACATTCATTTATTCAACATGAGCACCTATGGTTTGCCAGGCACTGTGCAAATCAATGACAGTACATGGGTGAATACATGAGTCACCAATCTGAAGTGAGGTAATAGACACAGGTATAGGCACTAATAAATCTTTGTTAGTAATCAAAATATATGAATAAAATTTCATGATGAGGAAAAGGTACTTTACCAATATTGCCTGAAGGGTGTGGAGGGAGAGATTAACATACACACAAACAAGTACAAGGCAATATGCAAAAATAATGTTTGGGAAAGTCTGGGAAGGAAGCATGGAAATAGTTGAAGGTAGCTGAACTTAGTTCTCTGGGATCAGAAAATAAGATCAGATGGTATGAGTTACATTCATTCATGTCCAAAAGAGTGAAAGGTCGTGCTGAAGAAACATAAAGATTCAGTTATGTTGGGGTATAAAGTGTGGGATGAAATTTGGCAAAAATAAGGCACAATAGGAGGTTGATGCCAAACTGACTTTGAAAAGGATACAAAGTTTGGACTTAAGCCTGAAGGTAGTGAACAGTGGAACTAAGGAGATTTGTGGAGAATCATTTCACACTAGAGCAGGAGGTGAACTTCCTAGATAACCATGAATGCCAGGAAATTGGTTGAAGGCTTTGTCTTAGGAAGGTAAAAGTTAGGGAGCCTGCACTAGGTTTAGACAATAGAAACACAGGCAAAGAAGACTTGACAGAAGTCCACTATCTGTTGATGTGTGAATAAAAGAAGGTATCAGTTGATGATGTTTATGCTTTGAACATCAGGTTAGATAGTAGTCTCATTCACAGACACAGGGAACGCAGAGAGAAAGAACAACATGAGGGAGACCCTGAATTCCACTTTGAACTTGATGGGCGTGAAGTGCTGTGCTAACATATGACTGGATACTAGGAGCTATCAATGAATATGTGGCTGGCCTGAGATCACCACCTCCCTTCATTCCTGCCCCATCCCAGCCCTTCTTCACACTCCCAGATAACTTTTCCAACTTAGAACTGAGGTGTCTTGTTAACTCATCTTGGAACCATCCTACAGGTGCAGGGAACATGCCACCCTTTTGTTCCCCACCTCTATTCTCCATGGAGGACAATCCATGAAGACAAAATAAAATCTCACCATGGAGGACAAAATAAAAGGCCCCCAAGATTTCCCAATCCTTGGCACTGTGACTCTATTACCTTACATAACAAAAGGAACTTTGCAATGTGATTAAGGTTAAGAGCCTTGAGATGGGAGAATATCCTGGATTATCCATGTTTGTCCAACCCACTCACAGGAATCCTTAAAAGCATAGAGTCTTTCTAGGTTAGAGAGAACCAGAGAGATGACAGTATGACAAAGATTTAATCTGAAGATGCTCGTATGGAAGATGGAGGAGGGACCAAGAACCAAAGAAAGCAGATAATGGCTAGAAGCTGGAAAAAGCAAAGGAATAGATTCTCTCCTAGAATTTCCAGAAAAGAACACAGCCTACCTAATGCATTAATTTTAGCCCAGTGATATACACACTATTTCTGACCTACAGAACAATAAATTGTAGTACAATCAATTTGTTTTAAGCCACCAAGTTTGTGATAATTTGTTACAGCAGCAAAAACTTACAAAAACCTACTACCTTCATTTCAGGGCCATTCTCCCTGAAATTTAATTCCCTACTGGATAAAATTGACAGTTTTTCAAAAAAGAGTCTATAGAAAAAAAAGACCCAGGGTCTCCCTGTAATATCAATAGTTCTGGCATTTGTAGAGAGCCAACGACTGTAATAAAGCAATTCATGTCATGGAACTAGATGAGATCACCTAGTGAGAAGATAAGGATTGAGGAGAAAGGAAACCCTGGGAAAGAAGGAGATGCTTCAGTAAATGAGACAGGGATAGGGAGAGAAAGGGAAAACAAACAAAGATGACATAATGTCAGCAAAACCAGGAGAGGATGGCATTTAAGTGGTCGGTGTTGGTCAAATGAGCTAAATGCTACAGAGAAGAGAAAATTGAATTAGACAACAAGCAGGTCACTAGTGGTCTTCAAAGGAAGCATTTCAATGAAGACTAGGGCAAAAGTCAGAATGTAGAGGGTTGAAGATAGACTAGAGAAAGAATTAAGAAGCAAATAAGCTGTGAGAAGCCTTTCAGAAAAGACTATGCATTATTCATCTTTATATCCATAATACTCAGCACAATGCCTGGAACACAGTGGGTGCTCATTAGACATTGAATTGAGTGAAGTGCTGGAGTCAGTAGGTTTAGACAGCACTTCTCAAACTTTATTGTGCACACAAATCACCTGGTGATTCCAATATACTAGCTCTGGGGTGAGACCTGAGATCCTACAGCTCTAATAAGCTCCCAGATGATCCCAATAATGGGGCTATGCTGTAGCCCTCACTTTGAGTCATAGAGACCAGTATGAGTTCTGACAATGTAGGATTGGCTGAGTGCAAGATACACATCTGCACAATGGAGCCAAATCAGACACGAACCACATTCAGCACCTGGGAGTAAACACTCAAGTTTTGAATCCCTCTCTCCACATTATGTCACACAATTCCTTCCAAGATCAGCACCGCCACTAACCCTTCATTTATCAACACTACTATTTCTATTCCACCACTGACAAATACAAAGGGTGAGCCTTTTATATAAGTCTTGGGAAGAGGTGTTCTAATCCAGTGATTTTAGACATTCCAAATGTTTGGATTCAAAAAGAGCCCTCTGGATTAGGAGGTCCCATTGCTTACAATGGGACAAGGCTCCCAACCAATGTATTATTCTTCCTACAAGAACAGTGGGGGCATCATGCTGTATACACAACAAACACTTGAGGAAGGGGAATAATCCCAATTTTAATTATCTGCATATGTAGTAATCAAAAGGAAAGCTTTTAAACATTGGAATATAAAATGCCATGAAATATGTCATTAAATGGCACCTCCAGAGAAATGGAAATGCTGGATTTTGAATGACAGTGTTAAACTTTCTAAGAGATTTTATAAAGAAAACTAAAGTTAAGAGAGTAATTCAGGGAAAACTGGTGAGGGGGGCCTTTTGCCTTAAAGTTAGTGCCCATTACAGTTCACTCCACATGCACTCCATATGCATTACAGTTCACTCCATATGCACTCAGTTTTTGTGTTGCCCCAAGACAAAGGAGGAATTTGGTCCAGAGAAAAGAAAGTAGACTGGCAGCTAATGGTTAGTAATTCAGTCCGCTCTCTCTCCAGTGGAATATCACGCAGAACTTCATTCTCATTGGCTTAAGCAAAAGGGAATACATTTCACATTATTAAAACCCCCTTGGATAACCACAATCCTGAGTTTTCTTGCAGCTCTGCTGCTAAGTCCAGGCTGTAGGTGGGGTTCCCTGATTGTCTCTGACTACCACAATACACTTGTCTAGGAGAGCCCACCTTCCTTAGAAAGGAGACTGAAGTCCTGAGTTGGGGCTCCTTGATCCCATCTGGAATGACCTGAGAGGGCTTGAGTGGCCTTCTCTAAATATAGAGACTGGGACAGAAAACCAAATGCCCCTTCCCTTAGGTCAGGTGTTCTACTCTCTGGACCCTTCCTTATCAGAAGCTCTGGGGTTAAATAGAGGAAAGAATGAATTCCCCTCAATTAAATTAAGTTTCCACTGCCACAGCAAAACAGAATGAGCTGAAAGGAAAATGTAACAAATGGCCACCGCATTGAAATGTGTATACATATTTGAGCTCAATGTTATTACAATGTGAGAAATTCAGACTCCTGATGATAAGTAAATGACTCACAAACTCCCGCAGATCATGTCCGTCTCCAACACAACACAAATGGATGCATCCCTGCCTTCTGCTCTGGCCACACCAGCTTCTGGTGACCCATTTTCCCTTGTATTCAGGTGGCAGATCCACCTTCTTTTCTCCTCTGTCTTGCAGACCTGACTGAAGGTCAGTCCTGCCTATTGCTTCACTTAACACACCCGAGCTAATCCCTCTCCTGATTATCTGCTCACCAAGGAAGGGTTTAGGAAGGGATGCATGCCAGCCTCAGAATAAAGGAAAAGAATAGACCCAATCCCCACCCTTCAGACCAGACTGGAGTCCTGCCTCAGAAAAATCAATGTCTCCATTTCTTTTCTTTCTCATGAGTCAAACTCCAAACTTTAGAGAACAGCACATAATCAATTGAGGTATGACGAAAGAGTGGCTTGAAGGTATTGTGTTTCCCAGAAGGACCAAGAGAGAAAGTTTCAGTCACTGTTGCTGTTGGAATTTTAAGAGATGTTTACATCACAGTACACCTGGAATCTGTGGCGTGCTTCCCCTTCTCGATGATGCTGCTGTTGATATGTCCCTCGACAATCAAAAAAATCAATCAAGGCAATTTTCCCTCTAAATCTATTAGCTCGCCAAAAAGTCAGGCTATCCTAATAAGTAACACTCATTCATTCATTCATTTTATTTATTGACAGGCCGCACACAATATGGTGGTAAAAACCATGAACTTGGGAGCCATAAAGAATTGATTACTCTGTTCTGTCTCTTACTGGCTGTGTGACCTGGGACAGGTTATTTAATCTTTGAGCTCCCATTTCCCATGTATTTGTGAGGATTCCCTGAAACGATAATATTTGTAAATTACCTGATATGTAAAAAGTGCCCAATGTATGTTCTTCAGTGCCAACTCTGCTAGGGGATCCAGGCCAGTTTATATCTTGAGTAAGACATAACAGATTAAAATGAGATGAAATATTAAAGATTATATGGTTCATCCCACCAGGAAATCTAGGACCAGGGGGACAACGGGCTTGCCCAGAGTCACAGGCTATCGTGGGAGGCCTGGGGCAGGGTTCAGCACCCTGACTCCGTCTTCGTCTTCAGGTCAATGTAAAGGTGGATCTAAACAGGCCAGCATCTATAAGACTATTGTTCCAAGCTGTGGAACCACAGATTCCACTTCAGCTCCGTTCCATGAGCCTGCCCTGCAGCCCCATTGCCCCATTTACTGCCTTGATAATGAACTCCCGGCAGCTTGCCTTTGCCGGCTCGAGAGTGATAGCAAGGAAAGAAAGCCAATGGTGCCCAGACCTGATCTGAAGCAGTGTCCTGCAGTAGGTGGCTAATGTCCAGGGCCAGTTAGAACAGACAAGGCAGATCATAATCACTGATTAGGTAAGAAGGCAGGTCAGGAATAGAGGAGGCCATGTCCCAGGCACAAATTCCCCAAATATAATAGTACCGACTTCTGCACATGGTAGACTATCTGGTGGCTCACAAACACCACCAAATCATCTAATCATAAGTATATCACACTTAACCCTCTCCTAGTCCCTTGGCAGGGAATAGGGCCTCACTTAGATCTAGGACCTCAGCCACCTACCGATGCTATCTTTCATGACTTTTGGCTTCTGACAGGGAGCACTACTAATACAGACAAGTCACCCTTCAATCAAATATAAGTTTTTAATTCTGGTCCAGATGGGTGCCAGCTCTCCAACAGAGATCCTGCCAGGGAATGACACAGATGCTCTGGGGTCTGAGATGAGACGATGACCAGAATCAGGCATTTCATACATAAGATGGAGTCATTGTACCCTAAGATTCTTGGATCCCATTTCTTATACCTTTCCTAAACCAAAATCAGGTTGCCAGGCAAATATAGGAGCAAGAAAGTATGAATTCAATTTCATATCTGATGGAGGTGAGAGAGGTTCAGAAAGCTGGTAATGAAATTGAGTCAAACAAATCTTCATGTCAGCAATAACATCCCTCAAAACTTTGAGATTTTTCTTTCCCATCAGATCTTGAAGTGGATTGAACTATTTATTCAAATACTATCTTTGTCCACCATGTGGCAGGTCTTTTGCTAGGTACAGCATTATATTACCACTCAAGGCAACGTAAGCTCTACTTTGCCAGACTCACACACACACTTGTAGGGAATTTGGGTGAAGCACTAGATATTACAATAGATCTAAACTTGGGGTTCAGGAAAAAGACCCTTGAAGAAGTAAGGTTTAAACTGAGACCAGACCATGAAGAGGAGTAAACTAGAGAAAGACTGAGGATATTTCAGGCAGAGGAAACAGCATGTGTGAAGGTTCTGAGATTATAAGATATAAAATATTATAAACTATTAATGAGATGAATGATGATGATGATGTTAACACCATGATGATGGCAACTCCCATTTATTTGGTGCATAGTACATGCTGGTTGCTTTATACAGGATAATTCATTTGATCCTTATAACAACCATGTGAGTGAATTCTGTCACCCCTATTTATAGAGGATGAAAATATTTTAGACTTGAGTCAAGGGATAGGACATTGCCTTAGTCACATGATCATAATTGGATTTTAATTCAGGCAAGCCTGACTCTGGATGATCACACCCAGTCACTCATTGATTTGTTTCTTCATTCATTTGTAGTAATACACAGGGTAGGAGCTAGAGATATAAAGACAAAGGTTGGAACCAGCCTCCCAGGAGCTCACAGTCTCTCTTAAGAACGTATGAGGAACAGGAACAAGGACAGGTTTAAAATCTGAGCTCTTACACTGCCTCCCGTGACTCACCTACACAGCTGTGAGGCCAACTCCTGCTATTATCAGGTGCAGATGGCCCTCTATATTAGATTCCTAAGGATTTCATAACAAATTACCACAAACTTAGTGGCTTAAACCAGCAAGAATTGATCCCCTCATAGTCAGGGAGCCTAGAAGTCTAAACTGAAGATGCTTGTAGAACCATGTTCCCTCTGAAGGACCGAAGGGAGAATCCTTCCTTGCTTCGTCCAGCTCCTGGGGACTCTAGGCATTTCTTGATTTGGGGGTCTCTCCCTTCACATGGCCTTCTCCTCTGTGTCTCTGTCTACTTTTCTCTCATAAGGACAAATATCACTGCATTTGTTACCCACTGTTTAATCCAGGAAGATTGTATCTCAAGATCCTCTACTCAGTTAAATGTGCAAACACCCCTTTTTCAAATGAGGTCAAGGTACGAGGTGTTAGGAATTGAACATATCATTTTGGAGCCACAATTCAACCCACTACATCTATATACCATATGTCTAGAAATTTAAAAGTCATAGATCGAGTTAACAAACTGGCAAATAACCTATGTTCTATCTTCTTACCCTGACATTTATACTATTATGTTAACAAAATTTTAAATTATGGGCAAAGCTGTGGTTTCATATAACTGAAGGTGATACACCAGTGTTGATTCAATTCAGTTATCATTGCTTATGTATAGGTAGCCTGTTGATGGGCTTATGACATTTGGGTAAGTAAGCAATACATGCATAATTCATAAATTATTATATATGTATGCTGTGAAATTTATATTCCTTACCATTAGTTCAGTAAGATCACTAACTATATTCCTGTAATCAAGAGCTTTGTGTTATTTGTGTTCAGTTGACACAAATGATGATAACAGCAATACTCACCTCACAAGGTTGCTGTGAGGATGGAATGAGTCCAGCCTATAAAATAGAAAATGTAAATTATATTCAAAGTGTACAAAATTTAAATATACGTTATTTAAATTGTAAATTGATTACAAAATTTAACAGAATTAAATTTATTTATCAAATAATTATAAATATTTTCTTCTATAATAATTTGTTTACTAAAAGGTCAAATATAAATTATAATGGTAAATAAAAAAATCTTAAACATAATTTAAATCAACCTTAATTTTTAATTCAGCTTTCAAAAGTTTAATTAAAACTTAAGACATATATTACAAAAATAAAAGTATCAGCAAGCTGAGCATTCAATGCCCATAGAGTTGGCTGTGTCAAGAATCATTGTGTACCCCCTGCATCTTCCATCTAGACCTACACAGCTATAAGTTTAAGAGGAATATAAATTTCTAATATTGCAAAATATTCCTCACCCACTATATATAACTATTGTGAACATCATATCAATTCTGAGTACCTCCAGAGCCACAAATTGGAACATGAAGAGAAGAAAAAATATTTTTAAAGAATATGTGACAATACTAAAAAATTATACTTTATTATTGTAGTACCTATTGCATTCATGCTACCCGAAAGGATCTGACATGCTAATTTGTCTTTTCTCTTACCTAAGTGCTTCCACTGCTGCAGTTCTCCCTGATAACAACGGTCGCACACCCACATACCCGAACGAGTTCACTTGTGTTTCAAGAGCATAGAGGAAGGGACTTGGAGAAGTATTTCCTTGGGACCTAGAAGGTGCTAACTATGAGAAGGTGCTAACTTCAAGTTTGGAGGTCATGACGTGCCAAAAATAGCAGCTGGATCTCAGTGCCAAAGGCAGTTCTGTGTGTGTGTGTGTGTGTGTGTGTGTGTGTGTGTGTATGTGTATGTGTGCATGCGCACGCATATGCACACTAGTAATACATAGATCCTTTAAACTGCACAGATTGGGAAAGAGTAAGTTATGAACTACAACTCCCAGAATTATATTTCTGTCTTCCTCCTCCCAGAAATGAGGCTGCATCCTTTTCACTGTCCTCCAGAGAGAGAAGACTAGCATTGAAGACAGCCTTCAATCTATAGCTTGGATCACTACCTTTGACCTCTCTGCTGCTAGCTATCCCCCACTTACCTTCCCCATAACCCACTGGCCTCTCTGAGGCCAACTTCACCTCCCTCAGCAATCAGCTGACCTGTGTGTTTCCAGATTCCGCTGACTCTGTATTTGGTCGGGCCCCCAGATCACTTCCCACAAAGCTTGTCTGTCACTCTCTGCTGAGACCTGTTGGCTGACTGCCTAGCTCTGACCTTCTTTAGGGGTGACCACCTAAGATGGATTCCTGGACAACCACTTTTCTCCCACAACCTCCAACAACCTCTGCATGCCATGCTTTTTCCCCCTCACAAGTTAGCTGAGTTTCCAAAGTGGAATTGCTAGCTAAACATCAGCCCAACACAAAAAGTTCAAGAGGGATCCATGGCTTCATGACTGGGTAGAATTCTATAGGAAAATAAGGGCTGCAAATGGGGAATTCATCCAGCAAACATAGTTTTGTTGTGTTGGTGTTTGGGGGGATGGTGTTTGCTTTTTTAGAAGTTTCTAAAATTTTGATTTGGAATGTTTTTTAACAGGACTTGCATACTTCTCCCAATTTTCTTATACCCAGCCCAATTCACACATTTTCATTATCAGCCTAGTCCTGTATGTCAACAATAAAGTGTGGTTTTTAGATTCAGATAGAGGTGGATTTGAATGCTTCCTCTGCTTCTCACCAGCTGTGTATTCTTGGACAAGTTACACATCCTATCATAGCTCAGTTTTTTCATCTTTCAAAGAGGATATCCAAACTTACCTAGCAGCTCTGTGATAAGACCAACAGAAAATGTGTTAGCATAATGTCTGTACACACTAGATGCTCAGTAGTTGCTAGTTCTGTTCCCCTCATACAGGTCAGCTGATTACTGAGGAAGGTGAAGTTGACCTCAGAGAGGCCAGTGGGTAAGTGGGGAGATAGTTAGCAGCTGAGAGGTCAAGCGACACTCTCAAACTAGCCAGTAGGGTTGGGGTCTCTCCATTTGGATTCTTTATAACCTGGCTCTGAATGAGGCCCCTTTCTATCTCTTTTTGGATGAAGCAATTAAAGACTCCAGAGACAGCCTGCAGCCAGAAACCTAAGTTAACTAAATCCAATAAATGACTCCTTGTATTATGTAGAAATCATGGGTGCTCGTAGGTACTAATTGGCTGTCTTCTCCGTTTTCTCACAGTATTTAAGTTGTTCCTTAACACAATTTTATTTTGGACCTTCCTAATTATATTACTCCAGGCACCTATTGTCAATGAGCTTGCCAGTGGAAAAAAATTGGGAGTTATTTATGCATTCTTATATTCCACAAGCATTTATGGAATAACTCTTGATGATCTCAGCAGTGCAGAGCATGCCAAAGTGTAAGATGCAATCCCTGGAGGATCTAAAGACTCACTGGTGAGAAATAATAAATATATGGAAAATGATTACATCAAAACTCTATGAATCCAAAGACAGGTATTTAAGGGGAATGACGTTGTGGAACCCTTCCATCATCATCATAACATATCTGTAGGTATTTTAGTTTCTTTTCTAGAGAATTAAAGCAAATAGGGAGATGTGCCCTGGACCTGGGAAGTAGCATGAACAGAGACTTGGCAAATGGATTGAGTGAGTGAGATGTTCCATCCAGTTGGAGTGAAAGTCTATGTAGAAGAGAGGCTTCATTTCCATAGATACCATTAGGCTCTAAATGAAAGCTTCAATACCCAAGTGCTTTACTGCCTCTGGTCTTTCTCCTACTTGGGCCAATTTGTCATACTCTAGCCTGACAAAATATCCTAAGTACTATGTGAAAAATATCAATCTCCTACTCAAAAATTTTCTGCAGCTTTCCACTGCCTGCCAAATCCTACTGCTCACTGAATGCAACCCACCCCTGCCCCGGCACCATGACATCCTTGGAGATGAAATAGTCTCAGGGATTGGACTGAAGTACAACTGGAAAAAGGGAAAGAGCAAACTGGATTTGAGTCCTAGCTCAGTCATTGGTTTGCAAATGTAGAGACCTAAGGAATATTATTCAGTTTCTGTGTGCCTCAAGTTTATACAGAGTAGGGTTGTTGTGGGGATAAGAACACTTAAATGCGTTCAAAATGTTTAGAGTATTGCTTAGCACATTGCAAATATTCAATGAACTTTGACTGTCAGTAAAGGAATAAAAGTGTTGACCAAGGGAGCTAGTGAACCTAGAGAGAGTTCTCCACTTCCAGCCTCAAAGATCAGTTGAAGACACAGAAAATAAACTATTTTTTGGGTATTGTAAAGAGGGAAAGGGTTGCAAATATGTTGGATGATAGAATCCTATTCCCAAACTAGCTGGTATCACACAATTTAAAGGGACAGATACAACAAAATAAATGGAATAGGCAAAGCTCACCCTAGTCTTTGGTGTGCTGGTTAGCCAAAAAAAAAAAGCCCTGCTTTTAAAGCATCCCATAGGGTCTGATAGCTTGTTTCTCCATTTCCATTAGTCTCTAGATTTTTTTTTAATCTCTTCTTTTATATCTTCATTGATCTAAGAGTTGTTCAGAAGCATGTTGTTTAGTCTCCACATATTTTGGTTTGTTTCAGGATTCTTTTTATGGTTAATTTCTAGCTTTATAGCATTGTGATCTGTGAAAAATATAATTTATATTTTTGTGTATTTTCTGATACTTGTTTTATGTCTTAGTATATGATCTGTTCTTGAAAATGTTCCATGGGCACTGGAGAAGAACGTGTATTCATTGTTTTTAGGATGGAAAATTCTGTAAATGCCCAGTAAATCCATCTGATCTAATACTTCATTTAAAACCTTTATTTATTTGTTAATTTTCTGTCTGGATGATCTATCCCTTTATGTCAATGGTGTGTTAAAGTTTTTGACAAAGATTGTACATTTGTTATGTTGTTTCTGGTCTGTTAATAACTGTTCTATACAACTAGGTGCTCCTATATTTGGAGCATAAATATTAATAAAAGTTAATATCTTCTTGGTGAGTTGTTCCCTTGCTCATCATATAGTGTCCATCTTTGTCCCTGATTACCTTTTTTTAGTTGAAAGTCTAGCTTATTGTATATAAGAACAGTAGCTCCTGATTTACTCTCTGAGTTGTTAGCATATATAGCCTTAGTCCAGCCTGTTATCTTTAGTTTGTTTTTATCGCTTGGTTTTAAATGGATTTCTTATAAAAAGAGTATTGATGGCTGGAATTTTTCACCCACATTATCAGCCTATGTATCTTTTTTGGTAAATACATATCATTCACATTTAGGGGATTGATGCTATAAGCTGTTTATTTTCAGTCACTTTGTTTTTGATTGTTTTATTTTTCTGTTGTTTCTTTTCCCCTTTGTTTCTCTCTACTCTTTCTGGATGGCTTTCCTTCGTATTTCTATCAATTTCTTTGCTTCTTCACCTGCTAGTGCCTATTCTGAATTTTGGGTTAGTTATTACAGTGGGAGTTTTACTTGAATTCCTATGTTTTAGGCACTTTATGAGCTGGTGTCTGATCTCCAACATTTTATTATACTGGTTCTACCCATTTCTTCTTCCCCCTTAGAATTTTGCATTGTTAGCTCATAGTATTCATGCTCTTGGTGTTGGTGTTCTATTGCTATTGTCGTTTTGCTAAGGAGTTTGTGCTGTAGTTTCTCTTTTCTTATAGAACTCCTTTTAATATTACTTGAAGAACAGGGAATCCCTGAAGGTATTTGTCAAACACCTTTGGGTACCTTCCTCCATAGACACACTCAGCATAGACCAAGAGAACCCGCCTGTGTGTCAAGGCTCTCAGCAGACCCTTCCCTGAATCCCAGACTTGTGCCCCCAGAACTTCATCCCAAGCAGAATGGAGGATGAGAATCCTCTGCTCCATCCATCAGCTATTCAACAGTCTTTATTCCTTCAAGGATGGCTGCAAAAACAGTTATTTTTGCTGTACTATCTTTTTATTTCTTTTCAACCTCCCATTTCCTATTCTGTAATTATTGCCAAGAAATGTTCACAGAAAACATGCTAGATTTCTGACAGTCTGTCGTGTGGGAGAAAAATGAGTCTTCCTGTGCGTTGCCCCAAGACTGAAGTCTGGTTGGGGAAGGAGCATAGGGGTTTCTGGCCACTCTAGGAAGAAATCTAAGGCTGCTGGGTCCAGAACTACAGCAGATTGCCTCCCCTGAGATATACCCAGAACTATGCAAGAACGCTGAGAAGCAAGTGACTGGTTTGGGCTTACCAATTCTATAATATGTTTTCACTGAGTTTTATGATTCCAGAATAATCATTATAAAACATCTAAAAATTATAGAAATGTTTAAGAAGACAAAGTAGCTTTATAACCTCATACTCTGGAGAAAATTACTTTAAACTTTTTGATATGTATCTTTTCAAGTATATGTTGATGGATATACAAACTACTAGATAGAAAAGGGAATCAGCTATGTGTAGATTGTCTTACAACTTTCCCCTCTACTCTTATAATATGTTTTTCTATCACACTGTGTACGTACAACTAAGTGATCAAAAGACTAGATTTTTTTCACGAGTAACATTATCCTTTTATTCACAAAT
Source organism: Scalopus aquaticus (assembly GCA_004024925.1). NCBI lineage: Eukaryota > Metazoa > Chordata > Mammalia > Eulipotyphla > Talpidae > Scalopus > Scalopus aquaticus. The sequence goes on from PVIJ01006715.1 coordinate 26,633, forward strand.
ACTTATCAAATGTGATTACCCACTCAATCAGGCACTGCTCTAAGCACTAGTGAACATAATGATAAGCAAAACAAAGTTTTTCCCCTCATGAGACTTTACATTCTAATAAAGAGGAAAATATACACAAACAAAGAAAATATAAAATGTCTAAGAGGTACATGCTATGAAGGATAAAAAAGCAGGCTAAAGGTACAATGCACAACAAAGAATGTTGTCTTAGATTGCAGAGTCATAGAAGGGTTTTCCAAGGGGTTCTATATCAGTTATCTATAGCTGTATAACAAATATCCCAAAACTTAGTAAACAATATTTATTAACTCACGGTTTCTGTAGGAAAGAATCCCTAGAAATGACTGAGCTACATCCTCTGCTTCAGGCCCTCATATGCACAGTCAAGGTCCCCATTAAATCTGCACTCATCTGAAGGCTTGATGGAAGAGGACTCTACCCCCCAAGGTCACGTGGCTATTGGCAAGAATTATCTTCTCAAAGACTATTTGCTGAAGGACTCAGTTTCTACTTGTTTGTTTTTTTTTACTGGAACTTTCTCTTAGTTCCTTGTCACATGGGCTTCTCCATAGTGCAGCTCAGAATATGGCAGCTGGCTTCATCCCAAAGCACAAGAGAGAAGATCAGGGTGAGGAGTGGTAGGAGAGTGGGAGATATAGAAAAGAAGAGAGTCAGCAAGATGTAAGTCTCATGATTTAATAATCAAATCTAAGAATTGGCATCCCTTCACTTTTGTTATTTTTTATTCATTAGTAGCTCATCACTAGGCCCACTCTACACTCAAGGAGACAGTATCACATGTGAATGTGAATGTGAATGTGAATGTGAATGTGAATGTGAATGTGAATGTGAATGTGAATGTGAATGTGAATGGATGTGAATGTGTGTTCTGGATGTGAATACCAGAAGAGGGGTAATGGGAACATTGTAGAAACTGCCTACCACAGGTTGATATTTTAACAAAAGATTAAATGAAGTGAGTCATATGAACATTTGGGGGGGAAATCATCCAAGAAAAAGAATAGCCAGAGCAAAGGTCCTGAGGGTGAAACTGCCTTGATCTAGGTGAGGGACAGTAGGAAACCCTTTGTGGCTGGAGCAGAGGATAGTGAGGCAATGACAAGACTTCATGCCAGGATTTGTGGGCCGTGGGAAGGATTTGGGATTTTAAGAGTGAGAACACACATCACTCCTGTAATTTGCATTATCATAATATATTTACCAAACTCTTGATAAAGATAATTTTTAATTGTTTCTAAATATGACCTAGTCTTACATATGTGTGTGCACATTTTGCTGTTATTATTTAGGATACACACTCATGTATGTATGTATGTATGTATGTATGTGTATATGTAAGTATATATGTATGTACGCATGCATCTTAAAAGATTTTCTGGATCAAAATTTGTGCACTTAATAATGAATGTACACAAATATAACCCCCAAGAATGGGGGGGGCACAGGAATGGAGGGACAAATATAGCCAAACTGCTCTCCACGCTTTCTCAATTTACCTTCTATCAATATCATGCAAAAGGAGATCCTGGACAACATTAAGTGGTATTAAGCTTTGAATCTTTGTTTATCTGACATGAAAAAAGTGCCCTTCCTTTGTGATTTCCTTTTGTCTCCTTTCTAAAGTGGGTGAGTGAATTTGCTTCATAGGCAAAGAGGATGAATCTTTTTGCATGCTCTGTTTCTTCTTCGACATGACTTGGCTTGGGGAGGTCTCAGGGTCCTCTACTCTTACTGGCTCTCACAGCAGCCAGCTTTGTGTCCTGAGAAGCTGTCCAGCTGTCCAGCATGGCTCCCCTCTGCTCCCTGCAGTCCCAGAGCCTTCTTGAACATCCCTACTGCTGCGTTTGTCTTACTACCTTTATCTGAACTCTTTTCCCACACCGCCTCTCCCCACTCATCAGACTCAGGCATATCCTCAGTGCCCAGCATCCGGGCGCCCCTGCCACATGCTCCACCAGAGCCCATATGTGCACAAAACTCTGGGCACCAGGAGGTTAGGAAGGTGTACACCAGACTGCTGTCCTCCTAACTGACCGTGAGCCAAGTGCTCACACACATACGCCTCCATTTCTTCCTCTAAACTGAGATCAAAAGTGATGGTCACTTCTTTGGTAGGTTGGTAGGAAGATCAAATGAGATAGTTCCAGAAAACCACTATGAATAGGACGAAGCTTAAGTAGGTCATCAGTCAACATGAAATGTAGCCATCATCCCGTCCTGCACCCCTGCTGCCATCTGAGATCCTGAAAGGCAGCGACATGTTACTCATTTTTCTATCACCAGCAGCACGTAGTAGCTTGACCTGTACAATACAACATTGATAATCACTTTTATAATTATTTGTGCATGTGTCAAAGAAAGAAATTCACACCTGAAGGAGTGAATGGATTTTACATGTGGTCTTAATATGGAAGGACTTAACTGCCAAATGTTATCTTGTGTACAATGGAGAATCCTTGAAGGATTTTTGTGAAGATTAAATAACAGAAAGTAATGTTTTAAGAAGGAATTTAAGGAATAAGTAAATTTGCAAATAAGATTTTTTAAAAACCTACAGATTTCCCCAGTCCCCACGAAGGCACGAGGCCAGCACACATTTGCAAGTACATTTTCAACTGTTTGCGCTCCAGATTCCTCAAGCAAAGGCTGAGCAGCCCCCACCTCCGCCCCTGTTACTCCAGCTCACCTGACTCCCAGCAGCCATTGCCAGGAAGAGCCCACACAGTGAAACATGGACACGCTCCCTTCACTGCCATGGGCATCCTCTCCAGCATGTGCTGTGGCTTCAGCACGGCAGACAACCACAGCCCACCGGCCAGATCCAGGTCACAGATACATTTTTTTGCAAAAACATGTTATTTTCTAAAAATTGAATTAAAATCAAAGAGATTTGCCTTTGAAAAAATACAGTCATTTGACTTCTCTTGCAAACTCTAAGGTCTGGCCCCAGAGGCCGAAGCTCCCGTTTGGCAACAGCAGTCTTTCTGAAGTGAGGTAGCAAAAGCCCTTTTCGAATATCATTCCTGAAAGGGGGATCTGCCTGGAATTCCCCAATCTGCTACACCCATCTTCTTTCTTCAGAGTTAAATAGAATCACCTTCTTTCCTGTTGTCATAAATTACTGCCAGATGCAAGTCAAACAGTAGCCCATAGAGGAAAGGCTCTTACATATTGCTCCCAACTTTTATCACAAGCAAAGGGGGTAATCTTTCTGAAGCACACTTTTAGTTACATTTATTACAATACTAAGAAAGCCTCAATGGCTCCCCATTTTCTTTGAAATGAAGTAGAGACTCATTAGCCTGGAACTCCTGGTTGAATAGCCCAATACTGAAAATTATTCTCCACGCAGTCTCCACAGTCCACCTCTTTGTTACTGGTTATTTTACTACTGATTATTCCCTCTCTGGAAAAACCTTATCGCCTATCTCCATATATCTAAGTCTCTTTAACTTCCTTGATTCAGTTCAAATGCTTCCCCTATTTCCATCTAATTGGAAGTGCTCTCTCCCTCTTTTTTTTTTCTCTCTCAATAACATTTTTTTACTATGAATTATAAGCAGTTTATTTCATGTACTAAACCATAAGCTCCTTGAGGGCAGGATTTAGGTCACATTCCGTGCCTGTAGATAGTAACTGACTGAATATTTGTTGGATGGGTGGGCACAGGAATGGGGGGACAACAGTGTAAATAGAAGAAAGCCAGGCACTGGATAGATGCCCCCTGAATTGAGGTAATGCTAAATGTCATCTTCACTCTGTTCCTTGGCTGTGTGAATCTTAGTTAGTTTATGATCAAGACTGGTCTAAAAAGAACTGAAGATTTTCTGTATCAAAATACGAAAATGATGGAGTACTGAAGGCAGTGGGGAATCACTGAGCCCCCTTTTCAAGTTTGTTGCCACAAACTTGGAATAGAACACAAATCCCATTTGAGTGTACATAAGACAGCCCCCCAGCCAGGTCTTATATTTCAAGTGGTACCACTGAGAAGACTTCTTGAACCTCAAATAGTTGTTAACAAAACAATATGCTGATCAGTTCCAAGAAACTAAATCAGAAGCAATCAGTTTTGGCAGCTGCTTGGCTCATGAAAGGTGACACCCAATTAGAAAATATGATCAACTCCAAACAATGTGTGCTTCCAACACCCCACAGTATTTACAGCTGCAATCACGGATCTGACAGTTATGGATCCCACTTGGAGACACAAACTCCTCCAGAAGCCATAGTAATAATAACCTCTTACACAGGTATGGAGCTGCATTTCATCTGAGTCCTCACAAATACTCTGAGATAAGGGTGGAAAGAATTCCCATTCCCCTCTGAAGGCCAGGCAGTAGAACCTCAGAGAGAAAAGCCTATCCTGGAATTAAATGTCAGTAAAGCTTGTGTAGCAGCAGGGCCAGAAGTAAAGCCCAGGCTTTAACTCTTCCACAACCTCAACCCCTTTGCTATTATTTAACCACAACCATACCTTCACCTCTAGGTTTGCAAAGACTATCCAGCATGTCATCAATTTTTTAATAATTTGTGCAAATGACACCATAACCACTTTTAGAATTTTAGTAGGATGTCTATTGGGAATAATTCTTAATGTAAAATCTAAATTTGTTTCTGTAAAGTTCAATCTCAATCTCCTTTGTCCCATTCTCATCTATTTAATGTTATTCGACAGGAAGGCAGGTCCTGATTGTCAAAGGAGTAATTTGGTCCTTATTAAGCCTTGGAGCAGACTGTGTAATAGGGGGACTGTGGACCCCTGAAGGGGGCCCATGTTCATTCCCTGGGATCAACTTCAACTCACTAAGATATGCTTGCTGGCGGGACAACCACAATAGAGAACTAAAGAGATGCAGTAGACACATTGCCTATTGATTTTAGCAATGTCTTTGATGAAGTTTCCTATAATATTGTTGTGAACAAATTACAGAGCTATGGACCTCATGATAATACTATTTGGTGGATTTATAACTGGTCAAATAAATTTGGAGATGATGATGAATGGCTCATGTAATCCTACAGGATGCTCTGAATGACATAATGAAGAATTGTGACCAAAATTTTTATTGATTATTACTAAACTTTCATCCCCTACAGACTGCCTATCTCATCTACATGGCTTAAGGCTGAGGGGAGGAGCTGAGCGGTGGAAAGCAGAATCAGCAAGCTGAAAAATGTCTTGATAGGCAGGTATATTCACTCAAACCTGGTGAGATGATATTTCAAAAACCTTGAGGTTTTATACAGAGTCAAGTGTAAAAGTTGAAGCTGAGGAAACACACCTTGATAACAATTTTGTAAGAAAAAGACCTAGGGATTTAGTTTAGGTGTAGACTCAGTTTCCATCAGGAGTGTGGGGATTCTGACCAAGGAAGCTATAGGATCTTAAAGAACAGTTTTTCAGTAATAACTATTTTTTAAAGGTTTATTTATTTATGCATAAAGGGACAGGGTGTAGGCCAGAGGGGGTGGGGAGGGTGAGAGGATTCACCAGACACAGAGTGGGGAGCAGAATAGGCAGACTGACTGAAATACACTGCTTAGGGGAGCAGCAGGCAAGACAGGAGAGGTCTGCTGTGCCATGTGGGAAGCTCCCTGGCCAGGGATCGAACTCATGCTGCAGTGGCTGCCAATAGCTTCATAGTGCTGAGATTTAACCCCTTGTGCCACCAGGAAGGCCCCAGTAGTAACTATTTGTAGCTTACATCTCCTGGTGACCCTGAATTCTGTGGTTAAGAGGGAACTGACCAATTGAAGGAGGTGAAGAAAAAGAGGAAAGGAGCTAGAAACTGATACCAGGCAGAAGATACTAAAACCAGCCAAGGGCACTGCGCAAACTGCTTGCCAGTCACTATCCTAGCTCTGCACCCGTGCGCACAATTGCAAGCTACTCAGACTTAGGGAAAAACGATGAGATTTATTTAACAAACAGGGAAAAACAAGGAGTTACTGAGGCCAAGATATGGCTGTTTTACCTTACTTAAAGCAATGTCCAGTCCTTTAAGTCCCAAATGAGAAACAATGAAGGCGGAGTCTTACCACTACTGAGGACGTGGAGCTCCTCTTCCAAACAATAGGCCACATATCCAAGATGGCGTCTTCCTGCCTCTGCAGACAAGCAGCAACCAGACTGTAGGTCAGGTTCCAACTCATGAGGACAGCACAGGACACAACTGGAGATGTCCCCGGAGCTGCCATGGTGCCCCAACAGCTCCAGGTCAACAACACTGAAAACAGCAATTACAGCGGCCAGACGGCCCAACAGACTGCACTGAAGCATTTTAGAAAGGCGCCTGCTCAGGCCTCTGCCTTCTTTTTTTGGCTGCAGTAAAAAAACCCCGGGAGCAGTTTCCGTCGCTCGGCTGCTTGCAAAGTCTTCAAACTTTTCCTGTTGAAGACTGGTACGGCGGGGGCCAAAGTAGCGGGGGCCAAAGTAGCTGGCCCCAAAGTCACTGAAGATTCAAAAAAACGATCCAGAATTCTATATCCCTGTGGCTCAAAAGCTCCTGGCGGCTGATTCTCAACCTCAATCATCCTCAATCATGGCAGCTGCACCTCTCCGCCGCTAGATCTCTTCCTGCACATCAGGGTGTTTCCTTCTCCTCCTTCTCCTCCTGTCCCTTTTATTTTTTTATCAGAGTCTCCACCCCAAACTGTAACACCTTTTTAGCATTTTCCCTGGGGCTATCTAACCTCATCAGCAACCCCCATCCAGGGGGCACCACCTATACAGGACTTTGGTCTCAGCCCTAGTTACAAAGCCACAATAATTAAATCACAGCTGCACTTGAGTGAGAGACTGTCCTTATTGTGTGAATGCTAGTGGCAGGGTTAGAACCAATGAGCAAAAAATTTAAAAAAAAAGTATTCAACTTTAAAAGTAGGACAGGAACAGAGAAACAAGTGAGAAGAAGTCACACTTGCTTCTGGGCTTTGGACTTGCACCAAGGACTTGGGGACATGAAAGGAGATGCTTGAGGGTGAGACACAGAGACAGTTGGAAGAAACTTGAGTGAAAGACCTTTGGGGAGGCTGATAATAGCAGCCATTAGCTTGATTTGTACTTTGATTTTCTCCTTTCTTCCCAGACTTATCTGGCCCTTTTTGCCCCTTTCCTATAGTCCTTGCCAGAAGGTGCCTTAGACTTGTGGTAAGCTTTCAACCCTTAGGGCCTTTCTTCAGTCCAATCCTGTCTGTCTAGGTATTTACCCATGAGGAGAAGGGTAATTTGGGGTGTTTTAATGAAAAACTACTATTCTTTCTACTCTTCTCTTTCTAGGCATACTAAATTATTTTTTTCTTACACGTTAAGAAAAAAAATTAAAAGAGGACTCTTAGGGCCTCCCTGGTGGTGCAGTGGTTAGGCGCTGTGCTCTGGAGCTGTCAGCAGCGGCAAGGCGAGTTCAACGCCCTGCCAGGGAGATTCCCACATGGCGTGGCAGACCTCTCCTGCCTCGCCTGCTGCTCCCCTCAGCAGTGTATTTCCGTCCATCTGCCTGTTCTGCTCCCCACTCTGTCTCTGGTGAATCCTCTCACCGCCCCATGCCTCTGGCCTGTACCCCAGCTTGTTTGCATAAATAAATAAATCTTAAAAAAAAAAAAAAGAGGACTCTTAAAACTGTAGTGTTCCAGTCAGACACAGGCAGGAAGAGGCACAGAGCCCAGGCTGACACAGGCCCAGGTCAGGAGAGGCTGCTGCCCCTAGTGTGGACGTAGCGCTGTGAGTGCCAAGCCCAGACACAGCTGGCACAGACAGCAATCCCGAGGGTGGGTCATCCCCACAGTGGTAGCTCCGCTGATCTTGGCTCCCTTTGGTCTGCTTTTAAGGTCCACACATTCTAGCACACTGTGACCTCCAATGAGTACCCACTCTGAACGGAAGGACCTAGTACTATTAATAAATCCTTGAAGCCAGGCCAAAAGTTCAGGTTGAGTGGTGTTAATATCTCCAGTTTTTCTTCGGGTCATCTTAACCAACCTTTTTGGCTTCTCTCTAGCCCCCTGGGGCTCCTCCCCAGCCCTGAAAGGCCATTAAGCTGTGAGGCTTCCCACTGAGCACAGTGTTTTACTGAAGGCTGGAAAATTAGGGATGCTAATGACAGTGGGATGGACAGCCTAGAGCCTCAAATCTCCCTGAATTTATTTCCAAACAAGAATCCCATTTGTAAGATTTATCAGATAGTGACTAAGTCAACCAGATGACAGCTGAGAGAACAGGGGAAAGGAGTTAGCAAAGGTTGAATCCCTCTGAGATGTCCCTGTGTTTGGGGTTTAGCACACATTTTCACAGACAACCCTCACAAAACTCCCACCAGTAGGCACATAGATGTCTAAAAAGGGAGAAAACTGAGACTCACAGGGTTAAGTGACCTGCTGCTGAGGTTGGCAAGTTGCAGTCAGGATTGGAATTCAGATCTTCACAGCTCAACACCCACTCTATCCCTGCTGAAGTCCAATTTGAAAAGTTGGAATCTACCAGTGACTTCTGACATCAGTTCTTAAATTAGTTGTAGAATTTCATTCTTCTGAGAAATTTGCTTTGCAGCAACACTCAGGGGGGGAAACGTCACTCCACAGGGCTTTGATTAGCAATATTAACATGATTTAAGAAAAGACAGATTACAGCAATGCAGGGAGCTAGCCCTGAAATTAAATTCAGGGTGATAACTCTACAATTACAGATACAAGGCTGGAAGAAGATGGAGGTCAGCTGGTTCAGGCTCTTATAAAACCACCCCCACTCCGTTTTCCATTTGCCTCCACAGCTCCCTCCAACGGAGACACCTGTCTCTGCAGCAATGCACCAAAGAGTTGTTTTCTTTCCTTCTACCCCAAAGGATGTTTATGGAAGAGTCATATAATGCTGGCTACCATTCTACCATTTAATGTTACTACCTCGCTGCAGGGTAAACAGGTTTTTCTGCCCTTCCCTCAATGATGGACCTCTGCAGGCCTACACGCACGCCTGATAGCAGGCATCTGGAGTAGGGTGTGGGCCTGTGTGAGTGGGCACACCTGAGCCAGACACTAGGCTTATAAGTGGCAGCAGCAGCAAAAGGAGCAGAAGCAGCTGCAAGCAGCAGAGAATACAGCGTGGAGCACCCATTTGGGGTGCAGCAGAGAGATCGCTGGACACCGCCAGAGAGCCCAAGAGAGGGAAGATTCGCTGCCAGCCTCCCAGACCCCCAGCCCGTTGCCTGCCCTGTACCTGGCTGCCTCTCTTCAAGAGACCTGTAAAGCCTAAAAAACCACCAAGGGCTCCAGGACTCCTTTCCTTTAGACCTGTCTGTGCAGCTTCATGGAGAACCTGTGCTCCTTGGTGTCTTGGTGCCCCTACCCTTGCCCTAGAGAAATCCCACATCAAGTTAATGCAGTGAGCACTATAATGTAATAACCATGGAGAACAGTCTTGTGAGCCTGCCTGATGCGTCACCGCTTACCCCAGGTTCCATCAGCACTTCATAGCCACCACCTTTCCTGGCTCTCAGCTTCCTTGTTTGGCTTGTTCTGAGGATACTGTTAGTTAACACATGAAGTCCTGAGTCAGTTATGCAGTGTGGCTTGATTTGGATTCTTTAAGCAGGGAAATCAAGGTCATCGTTCAGGATAATCCTAACCCAACTGTACTGCTCTGATGCACAAAGGACAGTTCTGAGCTTATATCCTGTGTCTCCCATGGCGTTTAGAACCTCTCACCTGCCATCCCTAACTCATCCACAACTGCTGAGTGACTGTAATAACATGTGAGAACAACTCACAGTTCATATTCTGGACATACAGTCACTTATAATTTGACAAAGCCACTATGGATATTAGCTTACTGTGTTCACTTCTAGTTAACAATTCTATTTGGGGGCTCCCTTTAATTGGAGAAGCCTGGAAAAGATGCAGAGAACTTTCCCAATTTCTTAGTGGTTTCTCATTTTCAGTCATTACCTCATTCACTCATTCATTCAATGACTAATTTCTCATGAAGCCACTATATGCTCAGCTCTGCACAAGGACCTAGGGGTTCAGTGACAAGCCAAAAATATATGGTCTGTGTCCTTATGGTCCTCTGAGATATATAAGGAACAAGTAAACAAAGAATTAAACAATTATCCTAAGAAGAGCTATGAAAGGAACAGAAAGGGCTTATGACACAATATTAGGGATGAGGGGTGATACTTAGGTAAGGTGCTCAGAAAAGGCCTCTCTGAAAAGAAAATGGGTAAGATAAGACCTAAAAACTTAGATGCCAGCTATGGCAGGCACCAATGGTACCTACCTAATATCTTTCCATTTCTCCCATATATTGTTTAGAGCTACAACATACCCAGCAAAAAGTAACCCCAGCCACAATTTTGCTTGTGGCCACAGCACAGTCTATCTAGTAAAACATACTATCCTAGCCTTCTTGGTGATGCTAGCCAATGTGCCACTATACTGGCTAATGAAATATAAAGTAGGGCTTAGGGGAGAGAGTTTCTCCCTAATATAAGTGCTGTCATTTTAGAGTCGATGGATTTGAGAGCAGAGCAGGGTCCTTGGGTTTACTCTGGGAAAGGTTTCACCAGAGCTCCTTTCGGCGGCACAAGACAAGTTCCTCCATGAGACAGAGACTCAGTTATACTTAAAGAACAGGTTTATTAGGACAAGGAAGTAAAGGACACTTGTACAGACTCAAGTGGACAGGAAGAGCTGCCCCTCTGAGGGCAGGTTTGCTAAGAGAGGCCTGCATGGTGCAGGTCATGGGCAGACAGGCCGCTGCCCTGCAGAGGGACAGAGTTGGTAAAGGTTGTGCATAGGCACAGGTTGACAGAGAAAATGGCTGCCCCGAATTCTTGCATGGATGGCACTGATACAGTCTTCTTTCAGTTGGGAGGATGACTGTCTGTTTACTGGCTAACTAGAATTAGAAAAGAGGCCAGAGGGTCTACAATGGGCTCGATCTCCATATCTTTGCCCCTAGGCTGCCCTCTAGCTCTTACCTATGCCTTGTAACTTAGGAGCTGGCACCTAGGGATTGTGCTAATGGTTATGTTGATTTCTTATCCCCCCACTTTCTTGTGTGGGTCTAGTTCTAATCTTATTTTGCATTATATTTCCTCCATCATAGGTACTGCCCTTTCTTGCTTACCATCAACTTATCTGAAATATAAATATGATGCCTGGTGCTATGGCAGCCATATTGTAACCAAGAGGGGAAAATCAAGCTAGATAATCTCATGGAACTTGTCTCTGGTGTTTTTGAGCTGATGACCAATGCTACCTTTTTCCAGACATACAATTGAATGGTCAAATATTAATAATAATCAATCTATATGTATTGAATCACTATTGTCAGAGTCAAATTAAACATTGCACTTACACAGCAGCCATGCAAAGCATGGAGAGAGGATATTTCACACAGAAGAAAAGACATCCAAAAACTTGAGGCAGGAATGAGCTTAGCATGTTTCAGAACAGGACGAAGGCCAGTGAGACAAGAGTATGGCAGGTATAGAGGAGAGTGGGGGCCATTAAGGCTGGAGACAAAAACAATGGATAGGAGAACAGGTCAATTAGAGCCCTATAGGCTCAGTGAAGGATTTCCAATTTTGTTTTAGGGAAAGCATCTCAAAGCTGATGTATATTCTGCCTGCCATGGATGAGGGGATTAGGGGATTGCAGGAATAGAAGTAAGGAAATCAATCAGAGCCTGTGCTGTTGTTCTGAGGAAAAGAGATGGCTTAGATGTGGGTAAAGTTGTTGCTGCTGGAGAAAATTATACTGAAATGTTGATGTGATGGTCTGTTTGATAATAATTTGACCAAAAAAAAAAAAAAAAGAAGTCAGTGCAATATGTGAGGAATTTAACCATCACCTGTTAATCAAGAAAATTGAACTACTTATTGCCACAGATCAGGTCAGTGAAATAATATTAAATATAGCAGCGAACATTTTTGTGTTACATGCTTTACAGACATTGTCTCATTAATCCTTATAACAGCTCTGTAAGATAGACTATTATTATCTCTGTATTATAAATGAGCCCACTGAGTCATTATCAGATTAAGTAACTTGTTCAAGGATAATATTGTTAGTAAGTTAGTAGAGCTGAGTTTCAAACCCAAGACTGTCTGGTTTCTTGACTCAAGTCATAAGGGATTTAGAGACTGTTCTTGGTTGACTTTCTACTCTATGTTCAGTACCCCACATAAAAAGTCATCTCACTCCCCACGTGTGGCCTAGATCCTTATCCTCCAGGGTAATGGAGTGAGGAAAGACTTTATGTTCTGGGCAATAAAACATGGGCATATTTATTGGGACTTTATTACATGGAAGGCCTTTATATTTATTATACCCACTTTGCAGATTGGGAAATTAATGTGCAGTGGGTTTTACAACTTTCCAAAAGTCACATGTATAGGAAGAGTCAAACCCAAGATATTTGACATCTTTAAGCACTACATTGTCTCCCTCAAAGGCATTTAGTCCCAGACACAGGGTCTGAACCTGCACAAAAGGTCATCTGAATGGTGTAAGGGTCCCAAGGTTATTACTTCACCGAGCCATGAACTTCAAACCAGGCCATGCCTTGGGAGAGAGTGGTGGCTAACTCTGGGATTGGCAGGTTATTTCAGGCTAGTCCAATCACTAGGCAAGAGGTCCATTGTGGACCAAGCCAAGCACAGAGATGACCTTAAGATGCTGTATAAATTCTCCCTCTAGATGCTGTATAAATTCTAGCCTAGTGTAACTGGGCTGAGTCCAAAGTCTGGTAAAGGTGGTGCCCCCTGGAGGGGGTTTGGGGATGAGAATGAATAGCCCCAGGAAAAATGCTAAGTTTGCAGTTTGGGGTGGAGTTTCTGATGAGAAATAAAAGGGACTGAAAGAAAAGGGGAATTCAGTCACCATGATGTAGGAAAAGAAGAAGTAGTCACCATGATGGAGGAGTACAGGAATCAGTGGCAGAAAATGCAGCCACCAAGATTGAGAGTTTGGAAATCAGATGCCAGAAGTTTTGAGCTATCAGGATAGAGAGTTTTGGATTGAGCATTTTTTGAATATTCAGTGACTTTGGGGCCAGCAACTTTGGAGGCTTTGCAAGTAGCTGAGCAACAGAAACTGCCCCCAGTTTTGTTTTTACTGCAGCCGAAGGAAGAAGGCAAAGGCCCGGAGCGGGCACCTTGCTAAATGCGTGAGTGCAGTCTATTGGGCCATCTGGCCGCTGTAGTTGCTGTTGGCATTGTTGTTGGCCTGGTGCTGTGCTGAAGCACCATGGCAGTTACAGGAGCATCTCCAGTTGTGTTCTGTGTCATCCTCGTGAGTTGGAACCTGGCCGACAGTCTGATTGTTGCACGTCTGCAGAAGGATGACACCATTTTGGAAATGTGGCCTATTGTTTGGAAGAAGAGCTCCACATCAGCAGTGGTGGGAAGATGCCACCTTCATTACTTTTCTGGGACTTAAAGGACTGGACATTGCTTTAAGTAAGGTAAACGGCCATATGTTGACTTCAGTAGTTCTTTGCTTTTCTCTGTTAAATAAATCCCATTGTTACTGTTCCCTAAGTCTGAGTAGTCTTGCAATTATGTGCATGGGTGCAGAACCAAGATAGTGACCAGTAAGCAATTGGGGTACTGCCTTTGGCAATTTTGAAGCCCCATTTGCCCAGTATCAATAGCTCAAAGTTCACCTGCTTAGAGAAGTTGTCCCTGATGACCCCAGTGAAAGCAGTAACTCATGTCATTCTCTTATGTCACATACTTCCATCATGTGACATCTTTCTTAACATATACAATTCTTGGAGAGTATCATTTACTTCTCACTTACATGTTTACTGCCTGTCTCTGCACACTAAATGCAAACTCTGTACCCCAATGCCTAGAATGTCTGGCACATAGAAGGCATACAAGAAATATTTGATCAATGAATGGTTAGGTAATTTAAATTTGCATTAGCACCTGGAGAAAAGTCTACAAGCTCTCAGCAAATATACAGTTTTCTCTGCAGCTTAAGTATCTGGATCAGTGAAAAGAGGGGCCAATAGCCAAACTGATGGGGCAGCATTAGAAAATAACAACAGGAGAAGCAGGGCCAGCCTGGCCACTTTTTAAACCCTTGTAAGCACAGTGGCCTCCCTCTGGTCCCATGGGAAGTGACATGGTCCACTACAGAGCAACTAACTAAGCAACTGGAAGCTGAAGCTACAAGTACACCCAAATTAGAAACCACAGGAAAAGATCAGCAGAGCCAATCAGAGGAGATGCAGCTCAGGGTTGGGCCAGGTGGCAGCAGGCGTGACCCTCCCTTCCCGGAGGCAGAGGAAGGGCGACGTCCTAAGTTCTGGGTTGGTGATTCTCATAGCAGTAACAGGGGCTTCCAAAGAGCCAGGCCCACCTCTGCCTTCCACTTTGGGCAACGGCAGGAGAAATGTCATGAGTGGCTAGTTCTTTTTGGGCATCTGTGCCCCACTGGGAATCAATTCTATTTCACTTTGAAATTTAAAAAAGAAAATAAACAAAACAGAGAGTCTCTGACACAGAGGAGTCATCCATTGCTCATTTTTGCCTTCCTAGAAAGAACATAAACCAAACATGATCTTTCCCTGTTTGGGGATACATTTTTTTCAGGCTGACTTTTCTCAGCCCCCTTGGAAAACCTCGAGCAGAGTACCCCTCGTGTTGTTAATGACTTCAAAGATACGGGTCCACTGTGCGGCAAGTGATAAAAATGTACACAGCATGTGTTGGATAAATTAATAAACTCTCCAGAGCCTCTGAGTCCTCGGGCCCAGCAGCACCGTAATGAAATGTTATTCTGAAGTGGAGGAGGTGGGAAGAAGAAGAAGGGGAGCAGTATTTAATATATGCAAATTAACTAGTATGCAAATTGCCACTAAGTTAAAAATAACGGACTGAGAGAGAAGCCCATTTTTAAGCAGCTTGTTTATTCATTAGCCTAATTTCCATTATCAATCCTTCTGTTTTCTTCTTTATTAAGTACTCACATTTGGGCAAGTTTGCTTCCTACAAATTGTTTTGCTCCAAAACCCATAACACTGGTTAGAACAATCACCATATATTAGCTTTTCTCTGTCTCATTCTTGAATTTGCCCTCGCTTGCGTTCTCTCTTCCTTTCTTTCTTCCTGTCCCTTTCCTATTGCTGTTTTCTCATTTTCTCCTATCATCTTCACTTGCTTTGTTTATCCAGCATCTTTTGTTTCTTCAGCGAATGCTACTGCAGGGTAGTATGGACAGGGGTGAAAGACGGGACTTCTCTAGCCACTGTTCCCACAGGCTGGACTCCAAGAAGCAAAAGGCACCAGAATCTGACTCTCCTACATGTTGCTGGTGGACCACCAGCAGCACCCAGCCAGTAATATCACAACAGCCAGAACAATGCACACCCTGATTCGGGTCTGTATATGGCCTCCTTTGCCTCAAGACAGACCTTACGGTTAAGACAAATTGGCAGCCAAAATCCTCTTCTTTTGTCTCAAGAATCATCCACCTTGCTATGTGCAAGCTCTGGTGCCCCCCAGAGGCTAAGAGTGGTATGGCGCTCTGGGAGGGCTCCTGGTCTGGGAGCCTCGGAAGGAGGAAGATTCTCCCACACAAAGCCCCTGGCTACATTTTGTTCAAGGGGATATCCAAAAAGAGTGGGCACCTGTGAGCGGCTGGCGGGGATATTGGGGGACCCAGGCTTTCTTGAAGCTGCATATGAGTTTGTTTTGTTAACTTTGTCATTTTTCACATGGTTTTTTATCACATACTTATTTCAAGGCAAGGAGTTCATTTTTTACCAAGCGCTTCTCTGTTCAGGATACGTGGCTGTGACTGCGCAAGGCTGTGTGTGAAGTTGTGCCTTAGGATGTGCAGCCTGACATGTCCGTGTACCCGCTGAGCCCTGAGGATGCTGTGACTGAGGTCCAGGGTACCGCTTCCCACGGCTGGCCCCACCAGGAGCCCTATGCCACAGTTGCAAGTCAGAGACAAGTGATTCAACGTGAACACATATTCCCAGAGCAAATAACTCTAATTCCCACTCCTTCCCGAGCTTCCGCAGTTGCTATTGCTTATAATTCTCCTGGGAAAAATGCTATGTCAGAGCGAGAACCACATTTCTCAGGTCTCATCTCAGAACCAAAGCTCTGTCATCCCACTGCCTAAGCACTCAGGGGTAATGATGGCTAATGTGCAAGGTCACACGTGGGTGGCTTGGGATCACCCATAGTCAGGGAGCCCATTGGGGAGTCAATTTGCATTAGTTCCTGAACCTCCTATATTGCAATCTTCCATTGCTCTTAGGATCAAAATGGTGTCTAAAGCCAAAAACCTCACAGAGGTGGACGGCATCAGAAAGTCAGAGTCATTGACAGTAAGCTTGAGAGGAGTTAGAAAGATAAATCATTATCATTTAAGCCCTGCACGTTTTTATACATACTGTCTTTGCAATATTTCCATAGAATGAGGAAATAAATCACCCTACTCTTGACATTTTTAATAACTTTAAGAATGTGGTTAGGGTAATACTTAACGTTATTGACATATTGTATGGTTCATCCATCTCATCAAACCTCAATGAAACTTCAATGAATATTAACTGAGGACCCATAATGTACTAGGCACTGCCTGGAGAATCCCCCCAAACAGTCCCTTTCCTTCCTCCAGAAGCTCTAACTCATCAGCTTGAATCCTGTCTGTGGAAATCAATAGGCCCCAGGGCAAGACTCAATGGAACTGAGAGTGGGTTATTCAGATTCTAGGGGCTTTGGGGGGAGGGTGGGATCGCTGGGTTTCAAAAAGACCTTTAGTTGGACTCTGGCTACTTGAGAGTTTTCTGGGATTAGACGCCTCCCTGGAGCATTAGCCATGATTGATGGAAAAGCAAGGACCCAACACCATTCAGGGGCTATACCTCAACGGCAGTAGATGTAGCCACAGTATGTCATGCTGGGATGCAATCTTTCCTCGTCTGTGATTTCACAGAACAACAGAGTGAGGCCCAGAGTGGGACCTGAAACTCTACAAAGTCACAGAGCTGTGTCATAGGAGAAAACAGTGTCTTTATTTTAAAACCAATCTCCTTTTACAAAAGGATAGAAATATTATGAAAGGGGTCAAATAAATCAAGCAATAATAATCATATTATAAGGATACATTCTTCAGCACCTTGGATTCTCAAAGACAAAAGTTTTCTCCCTACCCTCATTTTTTGAGCTGTTGCCATTGCAAAAATACTCTGACCTCCAGCCCTCTTCTTTTAACCATTCTCCATGCCTCAAAAAGCTTCTGCCTCCAAGAAGCTTTTCCTGGTCCCCAAATTTGGGCAAGTTGCTCTGCTACATATTTCAAGACCTTCATTCCCCCAGCCTGTGTCCTCCATCACGACTCCTACCATGCTTCATTGTAATTGTCTTTTACTTCTGTGCTTTTCTCCAATCTTCTTTGAACCCCTGGAGGACAAGGACTATATCTGTCTTGCTCATTCAAAATTGTCTCCATAGACCCTAAAGTTAATAACTCTAAGAATGTGATTAAAGTAATACTCAACTTTATTGATATAGTGTACAGTTCATTCATCTCATCAACCCTCAATTAAATCTCAGTGGCCATTAAATCAGGGCTCAGAATGTCCCAGGCCACAGTGCCTGGCACAGAGTAAATGCTCAATAAATATTTTAGAATGCATAAATGAAGAGTGGACCACAGAGTCTTGTCAGGGAGAAACTGTCATTAGCCATTCCTGTCACAGAGGGATCCGATTTCTCCCTCCCCCGAATACATCTTTAGCTGCTAATCTGAGTATTCCAGAGAGAGACTTAAACTGCCTGAGAAAACATATTATAGGCTATGTAAAGATAAGAGAAAGGCACACACATTTAAATATGGCCTATCTTATTTATGGGTGTAAACCTTACACTCAGAAAACATATCTTCTGAATAGCAAAAGCCAAGGAAACAAATATTGGACAGAGAAAGAATTTTGCAACAAATTTTGCAGAAATGGCTTAATATCTCTGCTACATAAAGAATTTATATAAATTGATTTTTGTTGTCCAAATCAAGACCTCCATAGATAGGGAGGCAAAGGACATGAACAGAAAATTCATAATAAGGGAAACCTTAATGAGTATATAAAATAAGTAAAAATATCCAACCTTGCTGATTAAAACAACTGTGAGGTATAGGACATGATTCTAGAGATAAAAAATAGTCAGCTGCCCCTACTAGTCCCCCCATAGTTACTCCAGCCTTACTCACTCACAGCAGCATTTGCTGTTACCTCTGTGTTTCAGTGGACCCGGTGAGGCTCGTCTGAGTGAGAGCCCACAGGGACCTGGCACGCTAGGAGGATGCAGAGAGCACCTCAGTAATCCAGGGCTCGGCTGTGAACTCTGAACTGACAGCAAATGGGGTCAGTGGAAGCTGGACAACAGCAAGAAGGGAGTGAAGGCCCAGAGGTGGCTTTGCCATCCCACGACGCAGTTTCTAAGGTGGCCCCATTGTGCCAGGCACATGTTAACACTGGATACCTGTGCAACTGAAAATATAGGATTGAAAGAGTCTAAAGGAAAATCAGTGGGTGTTTGGAAAAAGGTGATCTATTTGAATTAAACATAGTCGAGGGGGCTTTGTGATTTGCTACCACCTTTGGTTTTTTGGCTTCTGAGTCCAGCTGCCAGGCAGGGTCCCCTCTGGTTTACCCACCAGAAGGGAAATGAGACCTAATAATGCGTCACGATGCCGTGGCCCACAGGTGCTGGGGAATTTCAGGAAAGTTTCTGAAAAACAAAACAGTAATGAAATTGCAATTAGCTTACTAGACTCTCTGAAGTTAAAAATTAAAAATAATATTCTGTTTGGCAAGCTTAGTGCAGTATTGGTGTACTATTTAGAAATACAACAATTTTTTGAAGAAGTCTGGCAATATTCATGCAGCACTGTGTACCATTTAGTTCTTCTGGCAATAATGCTGTGTAATAAATGACCTCAAAAATCTCAGAAATGAAGTTCTCCAGGGGGCAAAGGTGGACACTGTGTTGTGGCTTGAGGCACTCCACATCTGTCAAGGGGGAGCTCTGAGCTCCCAAAACAATACCTCATCGCATGGATCATTGAGCCCTGTCTACTTGCAAAATCCACCCTGGTCCTGAGGCCCAGTGATTCATTTCGTGGAGTTGGACAAAATTCATTTTATGGGTTTATCTACCTGGACAAAGAAGATAACATGTACAGCAGGATCTGGAACCAAAACGAAAACAGGAAGCAGTTCAGTCAATGGCTCCTTTCCCTAGTTCAAAGGGCCATGCATGGGTTCACCTGACTTCTCATAATTCCAATGTAAACCTTGTTGAAAGGAACTCTATGGAGCGATAGAAATTTCTCAAATCTTGAATGGGGTCAAACAGGTATTTAGATCTGTCAAAACTCATTAAAAGCTCACTAAAATATGTACATTTAT
Organism: Scalopus aquaticus; assembly: GCA_004024925.1. Lineage (NCBI taxonomy): Eukaryota > Metazoa > Chordata > Mammalia > Eulipotyphla > Talpidae > Scalopus > Scalopus aquaticus. Next base: position 46,098 of record PVIJ01006715.1, read on the forward strand.
AGTACATGATAAATTTGATTTTTAAAAATTAAGTCTGCTTGAGAATCATCTTCACATGATTTTTTAAAATGTGTGTTCTAGAACACTGATTTTATCTGTGCTGGCAAAATTAAGTTGAATTTAAAATTATTTATAGTTCTTCCACTTCTGGACAAGGCCAAATATAGGAACTGGATTTAACCTCCTATCTGAAACAAATAAATAAATAAAACTATTCAAGAAAAAGCACATTAAAAAAAAAACTGTTTTCAAGACATTCAAATCAGGTCACCAGTCCTAATAGAAGGGAAACAAAGGAGATAAGCTTTACGATTACCCTAACTTCCCATCTTGAAAATGTTTGCTGAGCACGGGACAAGAAGAGGGAAAGCAAACAGTCCAGAGGACCTCCTGAGTTCAGGAGACAGAGCTGAGGGCCTTGGGAGACCACGGACAGAGAGAAGAGCCTTAACAGAGAGAACCCTGCAAATCAACAAGGTGCCCCCCTTTGGGTATTCAATAAAATACTGGACCAGCACATGCACGTGAGGAAACTCCTCATGTCTAGGGCAGGGGACAGCAGAAAGAGTTAGAGATAGCAATGCCCGGTGTTCACACATGGCCAGAAACAGTGCCTGTTCCCACCAGCAAAACTGAAAAACCTCATCATGCACAGAGTATGAGACAGAGTACTCACAAGCTCGCCTCATGGGGAGGAGCAATTAGCTTAGACGAAACACAACTTTGATCTCACTGATTAAATATGAGAAACAAAAACTAAAGGACCATGTTTTTCCCAAGTAACTGTATCTCAGAACAAACCTCCAAAATAATTATAAGAATTCAAAAATATTCACCACTCAACAAGGGATGATGTTTAGTTTATAGTGATAAGGAGGTCCATTCATCAAAAGGGTATAACAATCTGAAGTTTTTGTATTCTAACCACAGAACTTCAAAAATCATAAAGCAAAAACTCATAGACGTGCAAGGAGAAATAGACAAAGTAACACTTATTATAATTGGAGATTTTACTTTCCTTCTCAGTATTGCTAGAACAAGAATGTAGAAAATCAGTAAAGATATACAAAACCTATACAACACTATCAACCAAATTGACTTAATTGTCATTTCTGGAATATTTCCAATCCTACAACAGCAGAATATACATTATTTTCAATTGTACATGAAATACATAAAACAAGTCTCAAGGTATGGCCAGGACATAAAGCAAGTCTAATTTTTAAAGAATTGAATTCACACAAAGTACATTTTCTGGCTAAAATGGAATTAAATTACAAATCTATAACAGAAAGATACCTGAAAAATTACCAAATACTTGAAATAAAACAAATAACATACTTCCAAATAACTCATGGGTCAAAGAAGTCAAAAGTGCAATTATGAAGTATTAGGCAAAAAGGAAATAATAATGATCAGAGTCAATATCAATGAAAAAGAAGACAAATACAAGGGGAAAAAAATCAGTGAAAATAAAAGCTGGTTCTCTGAGATAACTTATAAACCTCCAGCCAGCCTACAAATCAGTAAAAAATATAACAAAAAAAGAGGGAGAAACACACGAATTAGAAATAACAGGAATGAGAGATATAAAGATCACTATAAATTCTGCATGCATTAAATAGATAGGGGAAACTATGAATACCTTTATAACAGTAACTTTGACAACTTAAGTAAATTGAACAAAATCTTTGAATGATAAAAGCTACCAAAGTTCATTCAGAGAAAAATAACCTGAATAATTTCATTGATATTAAAGAATTGAATTCAGAGTTTAAAATTTACCCATAAAAATGTCCAAACCCAAGTGACTTCACTTCTAATTTCTACTGAACATTTAAAGAAGAAATAACATCAATTCTGTATACATCCTTGAGGAAATTGAAAAGGGACAAAAACTTCCCAGCTCATTCCATGTAGGGGAGGGAGCAGCACTGATGCAAAAGCAGACTGAGATATTACAGGACAGCTACTGACAAATAGATCTCATGAATATAAATGCAAACATTTTAAACAAAATTTTGGCAAATCAATTCCAACAATATCCAAAAAGGATAATGCATTATGACTAAGTAAAATCTATCCCAGGAGAGCAAGCTAGTTTAACGGTAGAAAAAAATCAATGCAATTCACCATATTAACAAATCAAAAAGGAAATGTTATATGATCAATTTCAACTGATGAGGAAAATGCATTTTACAAAATCAGCATATCCATTCCTGATTAGAATAAAAACTCTTAACAAAATAAGTATAGAAAGGAATTCCATAATATGATAAAGGGCAGGTATGACAAATCTATAGTTAATATCACACTTAATTGTGAAAGACTGAATAGTTTTTTCTTAATATCAAGAATAAAACAAAGCTATCCAATCTCACCACTTAGTTTTAACATTTTCCTATAGGTTCTAGCCAATTCAGTAAGGCAAAAAGAAGAAAGAAGTCATCCAGAAGGGAAAAAAAGAATTTAAAAATATATTTATTCATAGACAATATCATCATATATGTAAAAAATTCAAAGATTTTAAAACTTACAAGTGAGTTTAGAAAGGTTTCTGGACATTCAAGAATCAATTGTATTTCTGTACACTAAACAACAACTAGAAGTTGAAATTTAAAAATCAATGTCATTTAGAATAGCATAAAAATGAGCTACTCATGGATAACTGTCATTAAATATAATGTAAAAACCCTATACAGGAGACTCCACCCAAAACATGGCAGAATAGAGAGGTCTGATCTTGGTCACTTCCCACCCACCCTTAACAACACAAATAAACAGAAAATGAAACTAGAATAAAATTAGCTCAAAGGAAGATATGGAGATTCATCGACAGAGACAGTATTTCCCTGACGGTTTTGTGCTGATGTTGGTGGCTTATTGTGGGGAAGGCGAGTAAAAAGGTCAAAACCAGAGTGGCAGAACAGATTGGAGGCTCTCTCCTCAACACTCTCACTGCAAAAAGATCCAAAGAGTGATCCACAGATTCTGCCAGTCAGTGCCCCACACCTGGCAACAGAGTTCATTACTGGGCAAAGCAGGACATACAGGCTGTGTTGGGTGCCAAGCAGCACAAGACAACCTGTGTCTGGCTTCTTGCAATCTGTGCATCTTCCTGGCACCAATTGCCAAATGACTGGAACTTGGTAAAACACACCCCGCACCACAGAGAGGAGCATCAAGGAGGTGAGGCAGAAACTTAGGTCTCTGAAGCAACAAATAAAGCATGCTTTGGAGAAAGAGGAGAGGCAATAGAGGTGACCTTTCATCCAGGAGCTGCCCTCCTTCTTTACCAGAACTGAGACCTAGTCTTTGATTCCAGTTTCAGCTCACTTCCCCTGCTGCCATCAACAAAAACAAAGTGGACAAACAAAATGTCAGTGCTCCAACTCAAAAAAGGCAAATCACGCAACACACATGTCTAGGAAACAAAGAACATCTGAATACAAGCTAGAAAAACAGAAGGAGGAGAATAGACACATACATAAAAGAAGTCCCAAGACATATAAAAGACACAGAAATAGAGAAAATAAATGACAAAGAACTAAGAATAATAATTTTTTAATGCTACATGAGGTAGTGAAAGGGAAGGCAAAGCTGACTAAGGGATCTTGGATAGGAGACCCAGGAACAAAAAGAGTTCTTCACTAAAGACACTGAAGATATTAAAATAACACAAAAAGAGACTGTATTAAATGAGGCTGAATATGGAAAGTGTTTTAAATAGAATTAAACTGGCAGAAGAGAGATTTTCAGAATTAGAAGATGCAAATGTATAAATCACCCAATTGGAAGAAGAGAAAGAAAGATCTAGGGGAAATGAAGAAACCATACATGAAATATCAGTCTCAATCAGAGGGGGAAATGTAAAGATAATAGGTATTACAGAAAATGAGAGAGAGGGAGGGAGAGGAAGAGGGCAGGGAATTGAGAGAGAGAGAGAGAGAGAGAAAGAGAGAGAGAGAAAAGAGGGTCAGAGACCCTCATCAAAGAAATAACTGAGACTTCTCAAACCTAAGGAAAGAAATAAATATGGATAGCCAGGAAAGAGAAAGAACACCCAAATTTTTAAATACAAAATGACTCTCAACTAGACTTACCATTGTTAAATTATCAAAAATCAAAGATAAAGGAAAAATATTAAGGACTGCTAGAGGAAAAAAAAGAAGATAATAACTTAAAAAGGGACCTAGAGCAAGGTCTTGTCAAATATCTGAACAGTTACCTTTCAGGCCAGAAAGGAATGGATGAAGTGTTCACAATCATAAAAGACAAAAACTGCTAGCTGGTAATATTCTATACTGTGAATTTATCATTTAAATATGAAGGTGAAATAAATCCTTTCCCAGACAAACAAAAGCTAATGGGGTTTTCTGCCACCAGACCTGCCTTAATAGAATCTAGAAGAGAGTTCTATCAGTAAAGAAAAAGCAAAACACAAACAAAGGAGTCACAGCCACACAAAGGAGAAAGGCAACCTCTTTAACAAGTGGTATTAGGAAACATGGACAGCCATATGCAAAAAAATATGAAACTAGATCCTTACTTAACTGCATACATAAAATTTCATTCAAAGGAATAAAGACTTGGATACAAGACTCAAAATGATAAAATACTCACAAGAAAAATTGGTGACACACTATTGGATATCAACCACAGAGAGGTATTTGGGTATGTATCCCCAGAGGCAAGAGAAAAAAAAAAAAGAGAAACAAAAGCTAGCATAACAAGTGTGACTGCATCAAACTCAAAAGCTTTTGTAATGCAAAAGAAACTATCACAAAAATAAAAAGGGAACTTATAGTCTGGAAGAAGATATTTGCCCATCACACACCTCATGAGTGGTTCCAAAATATAAAAAGTGCTCACACAATTTAACAACAAAAGGATAAACAACCAATCAAACAATGGGCAAAAGACCTAAATAGACACTTCTCCAAAGAAGATATTCAGATGGCTTACAGACATATGAAAATATGTTCAACATCACTCATTATAAGGGAAATGCAAATCAAAACTACAATGAGATATCACCACCTCCCTGTGAAAATGGCCTATATAAGAAAATGGATACCTTGTTGCTACAGTGCATCCATCACCAAATAGCCTATAGTCCACCACCATAGGCCCTGGCTCTCCTTTCTTCTCAAAGTCTGAAGGGAGGGAGGGTCTGAAACGTCTATAATGCAATCAATGATGTAAACCAATATTAATTCAATAAAAATATTTTTAAAAAAGAGAATGGATACAACAAATGTTAGTGGATGTGGAAAAGAATACTCATCTACTGTCAGTGGGAATGCCATTTGGTACAAAAGATCAATATCAAGGAGTTTCTCCCCTCATTTCTTCCAGGAGTTTTAGACTTTCAGCCTTACATTTAAGTCTTTAATTAATTTCTAGTCAATTTTTGTGTATGGTGTAAGCATATAATTTCAGTATTGCACTGTAGGATACCCAGTATTCCCAACACTATTACAGAGACCATCCTTTCTACATTGGGTATTCTTGACACCCTTGTCGAAAATTAGTTGATATGTGTGCATGTTTTTTTTTTCACTCTCTGTTCTGTTACATTAGTTTATTTTATCAGTTTTTATGGCGGTATCATACTACTTTGCTTACTCTATCTTTGTAATATAGTTTGAAATCAGGAAGTGATTCCTCTAGCTTAGTTCTTTCTTCAGGTGGTTTGGCCCTTTGGAGTCTTCTATGGTTTCATAAAAGATTTAGTACATCTTTCTATTTCTATGAAAAATAACAAGATATAAGTAAATAGCTCAACTAAAAATGGCAAAAGTCTGAATAAGCATTTTTCCAAAAAAGTCATAAATATGGTAAACTGATACATGACAAGCTGCTCAACATGACTAACAACCAGTGAAATCCAAATCAAAACCACGATGAGATACACTCACACCTGCAAGGACAATTATTATCAAAAAAGCAAGAGATAACAGGTATTGGGGATGATGTGAAGGAAAGGGGAGTCCTGTGCACTGTTGGTAGGAATATAAATCAGTGTAACCACTAAGAAAACAGTATGGTGCTTCTTCAAAAAATTAAAAATAGAAATACCATAAGACACATCAATCCACTTCTCAATGTATATCCAAAGTAAATAAAATCAATATTTTGAAGAGATGTCTGCACTCCCATGTTCATTGCAGCATTATTCACAATAGTGAAGACATGGAAACAACCTAAATGTTCACTGACAGATGAGTGGATAAAGACAGTGTAAGATATATATATATATAGATAGATAGATAGATAGATAGATAGATATGAATAAAGACATAGAAAAGACATAGAAAAAATTTATATATATTAAAATTATTGGTTATAATAATTTGTATTATGTATATTATATCAATTATATATAACAGAATATTATTCAGCCATGAAAGGAATTTCATCATTTGCAACAATGTTGATAAATAAGCCTGGAGGACATTATGCCAAATGAAATAAGACAAACACAAAAAGATAAATAGTATATAGTTTCACTGATATGTGAAATATAAAAAATCAAACTTATAAAAGCAGGGTGTAGAATAGTGGTTACAAGGGGGTGAAGGGTGATAAACATGGGAATAACTTAGTCAAAGGGCAAACTTCACGTTATAAAGATGAATGGTTAGATCTAAAGTATAGTGTGGTGACTATAGTTACTAACAATGTGTTGTACACTTGCATTTTACAGTGAGAATAGATTTGAAGTATTTTCGATACAAATAAAATGATAACCATGTGAGGTAATGTATATGTTAATTAATTTGATTGTGATAGTTACTTTACATTATGTATAATATGTACATCTATATATGTAATCATCACACTCTAAATATATATAATTTTTATTTGTCAACTATACTTCAGTGAAATTGAGAAAAATTAAATAGAGACGAAAAAAACAATAATAGCAAAAATAACTATGAAAAGAACAAAATAAAAAACTAAAACTACTCATTTCAGGACTTTATAAAAAGCTACAGTAATCAAGACAGTGTGGTAGTGACCTTAAAATAGATAAATATATCAATGGAACACAACAGAAAATGCAAAAATAGTCCCACATATCTCTGGGCAAATGATTTTTAACAAAGGTACAGAGCAATTCATCTGAGAGAGAACTGTCCTTCCAAAATAGCACTAAAAATTATAACTCTATATGCAAAGAAATTAACTTTAAGCGTAATATACACAAAAAACAAACTTTAAATTTTATCATAGACCTAAATTTAAAACCTAAAACTATAAAATTCCTGGACTAAACATAGAAGAAAGTTTTGTGACTTTGGATTAACCAATAATTTCTTAAATATAACACTAAAAACCCAATCCATACAAGAAAATATGTGAGAATTTGCATTTCATCAAAACCATTTTTACAAAGTATACATTTACTCTTCAAAATACATTAAACTAATAAGAGAATCAAAAGACAAGGCAGAGACTGGTAGAAAATCTTTGCAAAATATGTATCTGATAGAAAACGTGTGTAGAACTATAAAGAACTTTCAAAATTCAATATTAAAGAAACCCAATTTTTAAAAGGGCAAAAGGTTTGAGGAGACAATGCAAGCAAGAAGACATAAAGATGTCAACATCATTTGTCATTGGAGAAATGTACATCTAAAGCCTAATGAGATAGTGCTACATACTCACTAGAACAGCTGAAACTGGAAACATTGACCACACCACATGTTGATGAAGATACAGAGCAAATGAAGCTTTTATACATGGCAGAAAGTATAATATGGCACAATCACTTTTGAAAACAATTTAGGATTACCAAATTTAAAAATACATTTTAAAAAAGCCATTCTTTTCCTAATGATTAACCTAAGAGAAATAAAAGCACCCATCCATAAAAATGCTTACAAGTAAATGTTCATAGCAATTTTATTTGTAAAAGTCAGAAATGGGGCCTCCCTGGTGGCTCAACGGGTTAAGCGCAGCGCTGTGGAGCTGTCAGGGGTTGCAGTATGAGTTCATGCCTGGCTGGGGAGATTCCCACGTGGTGTGGCAGACCTCTCCTGCCTTGCCCCCGGCTGCTCCCCTCAGCAGTGTATTTCCATAGATCTGCCTGTTCTGCTTCCCACTCTGTCTTTGGTGAACCCTCTCACCACCCCACACCTCTGGCTTGCACCCCAGCTTGTATGCAAAAATAAATAAATCTTTAAAAAAAATCAGAAATGGGAAACAACCCAAATGTCTTTGAACAGGTAAATGGGCAAACACATCGTGCTTCATTCATATACTACTAAACAATATATACTACTAAACAATATACTACTAAACAATGAGGAGGAATGAAGTTTTGATACAATACTGATGAATTTAAAAACAATTATGATTAGTTAAGGAAGATAGCCTTAAAAGGAATACATACTGTTTTATTCTATTTATATACATTGTAGAAAATACAAACTAATCAATAATGGTCCACAGCACATCAGTGGTTGCCTAGGTATAATGGTAGAAGTTAAACGGAGGTGGAGGAACAGACTGGTGAAGATGTTAATTATTTTTATTGTAGCAATAATTTAACAGTGTGCATATGTCAAAAAGTATCCATTTGTACTTGTGAAAATGTACAATTTATGGTGCATAATTACATTTTAATAAATTGTTAAAAACAAAAATAAAAGGGACCTATAACAAATTTAAGAACTGCTTCTAATTGCTTCTAATTTTTTGTTTTTACATGGGGGTGATTTTTCTAAAGATATTATTTAAAAGAATGAAAGAATCATAAAAGAATTTTCAGAGAGAGGAGGAGAAAACAAGCACTGCAAAACTTAGCATAGGAAATAGGCATAGATAGTTCTCATCAGGTAAAACCCAATTTCCTCAGGCTCATCCAGAAGCATAAGTGGGCGGTATCTGGTGGTTGCACAGAGGGAAGAAGATCAATGAAGGCCCTGCTGTCAGTTTCCATAATCTGAGAAGAGACCCCATGGTGGACAGCCACTAGGACCTTAGAGATCCTGGAGATCTTTATAGTCCAGTTTGTCTCTAAATCCTGTAGTTTGCGCAAAACTTGAAGAGAAACAGGTCCAATAATATCCATGTGCTAGACAGTTAAGCAACCATTTACGATGATGTTCTCAGAGAATGTTCACCCAAATGTTCATGATGTGGTATTATGAGAAAAACCAATGCATGATACTTAGGGAGATTCCAATTTTGTATTTTAAAAAATTATATATGTATCATAGAAAAAGCTGGAGTAATATACTGAGGTTTACTTAATTTTAGATGATTTTACATTTCCATTTATCCTCTCTGCATTTTGCAAATGCTCTACAATGAACATTTTCCACTTTGTAATCATAAAACAATAATTCTGAGAGAAGCGTTATAAATAACCCCACCGTGTAGCAAAAAGTGGTCACAATGAAGAAACACCTAAGCATCTGATGCGGGGTTAGGATCATCAGAAAGGTCTGTTTTTTTTAAATCAGAACTCCAGTTACAGTCTCTCAAGGACCTACTAGTATTCTTCAATCACTTGGTTCCCCTAGGGGCCCCCTTCCTGCCTGTGCCCCTCATAAAACATCATCTGGGTGAGGCCTGGGGATGTAAAGCACTTCTGAAGCAGGCTGCTCCGCCCCCAGGGTCTTCTCAGCCACTTGTCCTTTGTTCTCAGGCTGTTTCAAAAACAGAAAACAAAGGCTTTTTCTTCTTTTAAACAGAGACTTTTGTTTGGTTTTGTTATTTTTGTTTTCCTGTAAAAGAGGTTGATTGAGGGACATTCTGATCACAACCCAGAAAGGTACAACAACAAGAGTTTCTGAGAAGCACAAATAAAATGAGGCATTCATGCAGGCTGAATGATGAGTGTTTTCAGCTAGAAGACCAAGAAGGGAAGGGATTCAGATCCACAGTCCCAAGAACCTTGAGGACCCAAGGGGCACAGACTTACCAAATTCCAAAGCTCTATGATTAGGAGATACCCTCTGAAATGTGATCTAGGTTTAGCTCCAGACATGAAAGGAAGCAATTTCTCTCACAGTGAGTAATAAACGGATTGGAACTTATTGGAATTCATCACCCCCAAGAGGTGGTGCTGGCAGGAAATATAAATGCCTTCCAAAAAGGTTCAGGCAAATTTATGAATGACAGAATTGTAAATGACCTCCCTCGCTCATTCCTCTTGCTCTTTCTCTCTCAAGCAGATATTACCCTAAGAGGCTGAGGGTGTTTGTCCTAAGAGATGCTGCCCAGAGTCCCCTGATGATCAGGCAAGTTCAGGACCCCACTGAGTGTTCGCAACAGTGCCCTGATCACACTGCATTTTAATTCCTTGTTGACAGACTTGCAGCCACCTAGGTTGTGAAGTCAGCAAGGGTTGTACTGGAAGGATCTCAATAAATGTGGACTGAAAGGAAGAGTGTTGGATTCTACCTGTACTTATAAGAGGGAGCATTCTGGAAGGTACATCGAGCACTGCATTTAACCAAGGCCAAGTCTTGAGAGTTTTTAAATTCACAGTTACTCTCTAGACCTCACTCTTTAGTGCATCCCCCCATCCCAAATATTCTAAAAGCGGAAAATCTGAAAGAATGGCAAGATGCATTGTCAGAGGAATGCCACCAAATGAAGTTGTACAAGGACATTTCCTCCAAAGAAACAGCTCTTGGAAGCTCCTAGGCAACTGGAGAACTGTCTCAAGTCCTCTCATCAGCACCCCACCCCAGACTTGCTCACCACACAACACTGTTGTTCACCATGTGGACTTCTGAGTTCTGATTTGCAAATCAATTTCCTGGGAAGCTCATGATATAATGCATTCAACTAAGTTATGTCAAGGACACAGTCTTCTGAATCTCCTCTGAAACCTTTTAAATAACACAAGTCATCTTAAGTGTGCCAAGATGTTTTAGGTTGAGGATGATAGAATTTTAATTTGCTTTTCTATTAATGGTCAGGATCCATGCTAAACCTATAAACATTATGTCAATAGATGCAGCATAGTACTAATTTTTAAAGAAAATAAATAGAGTAAGCAATTCATAGACAGTTGCCCCGATGGGGCTTTTGTAAATCTCCTTCCCTTAGCTTAGGAGAAAAGAGAGGGGACCACTTTATAAACGGTAAGTTGCAGTGATCAGCTAGCGTCCAACTTTCTCATTTTTGGGATTTCTCAAGAATATATGGGAAGAAAGAAAGCTAAATTAAAAATGGAATCACATCTCTATACAGTTGTTAAAGTTGGAACGATTTTAGGGATTTTCTACCAAAGGTCTTTTGTTTTTCAGATGGGAGACTTGGTCCCAGCAAGAGCAAGGCCTGCTGGGGAATATGTGGTCCATGATAACTATTCAAAGTCCAGAAGTGGCAAACTACGTTAGGGTCTCAGAAATGCAAGAGAGTGACTACAGTGGCAAAGCTCCATCACTGAATCGTGACTATTACTCAGGTGCCAGTGATCCGCCAGACTTGCCCTATGGTGAAGGTTGTCCTGGTCAGTGCTTATTGGAAATATTCCATTAAATAGATCCCATAAGTCTATTAAAAGATATCTAGCATTTATTCCAAGTAGCATTCCCAAATCACAGTTGTGAGATTTGTACAAAACTTGTAGAGGTCAAATATTAGGTCAAATATAGGAATTCTGGGAGCCCATAGCCTAGATTTTAACTAGGACTCAGAGATACAGAAGTTGGAGAATCCAGGTCTGCAGGTGCTCTAGATGAGCAAGTCCTCAGCAGAAGAAGAAAGAGGCCCAGAGAAACAAGATGAAGTTTATGCATTATAAAGTGATGAAGTTGCGTTATGCATTCTGAAGTTGATGCAATCTAGAGGCCAAGGGAACCAGTGTTTCTGGATGTGCCCCATCAACTGGGAGGAGAAAGAAGGGTTACAATCACCCTCAGATCACAGTCTCTAAGAGCTGTAGCTCTCAACAATTTTCAAGACAGTAGATTGTTATGGTGGTTATGAACGCTATGTTGGGCAAAAATTACTACAAAAGGCAGCTGTGAAACATGAGACTGAGCATGATTGGTAAGGTATCTAAAGGAGATGGACTCGGACCTTTTCCATGTGCACCCAATAGTGCCATCTCTTCCCTGTTAGAACCAGGTTATCCTTCTGGAAGTGTTGTAGGGGACAGGGGAGGAAAATCAGAGAAAATAAACTGATATAATGGGGATCTAAAGCTCCTATTACTACTGTTCTCTGATGACTCAGGTGAGTAAGGGCAAAGCATGTGGACTCCAGTACTCTCCCATGTAGTCGGGCAGTGATTCTATCAACAAGGGCTCAAAGCATGTCACAGCAGGGACTCTGACCACAAAACTTAGTGCTTGGGGAGTACAGATGACCTGCTGTGAGAAGACACAGATCACTTGGGTTCATAAATTGCTGGCATATGTAGTTTTGTCTTACGGTCCATCTCTCCCCTGGATGGCAACAGTTCCAAAGAATGGCTGATTGTTCACTGGCCTAGGATTTCAGGCTTCAGAGGGAAAATGGGAAGTCGATGGTTGCACAGTAAGTCCAGGCCAAAGCCTTTACCCATCTAGCACCCTGGACCAGAGGAGGCTGTCTTCCCTGGTGCTTAGCCATATCGCACTTAGGGACATACCGACGCTTTTCATAAGGCAGGCCAAACATTTTATTAATTTTTAAAGTAAGCTTGTATAAACTATAATTACACATTTTCATTATATTTAATTTTGAAGTTGTTTTTATTGGTGGTAGAGCTGTTGTCCTGACTAAACTGAGAGATAAACTCGTGGTATTTAAAGAATCTGACATCTCTTTGTTCTTGCTGGTTTGTAGAAAGTAGAAACAGCAATTCCCTGACAGCAGGAGGAAATAAAGATTACAGCAGGACTGAGCCAGCTACTGTGTGACCCACTGTTTCAGGCAGACACAGAAAGCTCATATTTTTCAGAAAAAGAAGTGGGAGAAGAAAGGAAAGCAGAAAAATTCATTGAGCCCAACTTTTGTCATGTGGTATGTTGTCATACTTTCTGGACTATTACCAGCTTCTACTTTTTCTGATGCTTTTCTAACTTGAAGGAAAGAAATTCCACAAGCATTGGAGCCTGGCTCTGGAAGTAGGGGCAGGAGGAGGCAGATGAGACTGTGACCAGGTACCAGGAAATAAGTGATTTCTATGCTCCTGCTGGTGTTTCAAAGTATGGAAATACAGAGACCTAAGTAGATGAATGGGTATTTGGCTATAAGAACATAGATCAAGAGTTGGTTTGGGTTGGAAATGGGAGCCGAACTCTTCTGTTCAGGAAAATGATAAGTAGAGTCTAACACTGAAGTACTGGAATCCCAGGCAAGGAAACTTGGTCCATACCCTTCAGGAGTCCTCCCTACTCTCCCAACTCTGTGTTCCCTATAGGCCACAACCCTGTGAATCCTGCATCCTACACACACACACACACACACACACACACACACACACACACACACACACACACTCCCCAGGGCCACCCATGGAAACCCTGGCTCCCCCTAGCTGTCCCCCTTGCTCTGTGCTGAGCCAGAACACTCGGGCTTCTATCCCCCTGTCCTAGACCCCTACTACTCAAGTCCTGCTCCTTTCCATCCACACCAGCTCTTCTTCCAAGCCTTCTGTGAATTCCCATGTCCCTGGAAGGCAGGGCCAAGACTAGAAGAGATGAAGATGGGAACAGTTCACAGACACCCAAAACACCCAAGCAACAAGCATTCTTCTTCTTCCCCAATTATGGGGCTGTGCTTTCCTACACAAAGTCTCACCCCACCAGCCTGGGTCTCCATCACACCTCTGATGTTTTATTGTGCTTTGTGCTGGGGAGATATTCCTATTGCCCAAGCCTGAGATTCTCCTTATTATCTAGCCCTAAGTGGTGAGGAAAAGTGGATAAAGACCACTGGATCAATAAGAATACCTCTCACTTTTCAGTTGACATGGTAGCTGACAGGTTTGAAAGAGCAACAGGTTTTGGAAATGGTGAACACTTTGAGTTATATGTGAAAGAAAATTTTAAATTAACAAAATGTGACATTTTCTTTTATTTGTAAAGGTGATAATTGAGGTGAGACACATTAAGAACACTATTCCATTCTTTTAAGTGGTGACTTCCTAAGTATTTTAGGGGTAGGGGTTTTCCCAGCAAGCTTACAATTTGTAGAGTCTGATAACGATGATATGTCTGCCTTATCTGCATTCCTCAACCTATTATGATATATCAGGTACTACTTTAGCCAGATGCAAGTCCAAATAAAGCAATTTTGTCTGAGCAGGAATAAATTAATTAATTACTAGGAGTTTGTGGTTTGAGCCAGAAAATGGAAGAGAGGCTTCAGAAGAAAAAATGATGGCAGAAGGCCATGCAGGGTTGAAGTTAATTTTTTAGTATAATGTCTACACTCAATTTTGAAAGACTGCTTATAAACCTCACCCAATACCCACATATAATACTTCATTAAAAGTCTCCTGTGCATGTAAAGTGTACGGATAATAATCATGGGTAAATCTGAAGAATTTAGAAGGTTTTCGGCTTGAAACAAAAAAGTAGAAAATTAATAGTGGCCAAAGAAAGCAAGGCATCAAATGGAAGCCCGGTGTTTATTTTTAAAGATTTTATTTATTTATGCCTACAAGCTGGGGTAAAGGCCAGAGGCACAGGCCGGCAAGAGGGTTCACCAGAGACAGAGCGGGGAACAGAACAGGCAAATCGAGAGAAATATACTGCAGAGGGTAGCAGCAGGCAAGGCAGGAGAGATCTGCCACGCCATGTGGGAATCTCCCCGGCCTGGCATCGAACTTGCGTCGCCACTGCCAACAGCTCCACAGCGCAGCACTTAACCGCTGTGCCACCAGAGAGACCCCGAAGTCCAGTTTTTCAGAAAGCAAAATATTAAATAAAAAGTTAAGTAGGAGAAACATTTTCCAGTTAAATTTTAACATTAAAAAGATATACTGTTATAGGGCCTCCCTGGTGGTGCAGCGGTTAAGCGCTGCGCTATGGAGCTGTTGGCAGCGGCGACGCAAGTTTGACGCCCAGCCATATAAACTATATAGCTTATATAAACTATATAAGATTCCCACATGGCACAGCAGACCTCTCCTGCCTTGCCCGCTGCTCCCCTCAGCAGTGTATTTCCGTCGCTCTGCCTGTGCTGCTCCCCACTCTGTCCCTGGTGAACCCTCTCACCGCCCCACGCCTCTGGCCTGTACCCCAGCTTGTATGCATAAATAAATAAATCTTTAAAAATATATATATATATTCTGTTATAAATCCAAATTAAATTTTAAAAAAGAATGCTCTAAAATTCTTCAGCAAAGTGAAGCAAGTGAACCTAAGTTGGTGGTATAACCACACACAGAGAAACTATTCCAAGAAATTTTAAAACACATTAGTTGACTTTACATCTAAAGTAGGATACTCTAAACATCAAAGAACTGTAAAAATATTGTAAATTGTGTGTATTGGCTTATATTGTTGCTTGCATTTTTTACTTTACTATTCCTATATTATCTTGTGTATATTTTGGGATAAAATAAATACATACTTATGTTGAATTTTTGAATCTTGGAGTTTGAGAGTATAGGAGAAAGGTTATAGGCAAAAGATTAATGAGGTTAAATGAAAATCGCATAACCCTGAATTGGAATTGGAAGTACTAGAATGAAATCATGACTAATTTTATCTTTCAAAATATAAGTATTTCCCTACTATCTTTTGAAAGTGTAGAAAAAAACAAACAAACCAGTAGCAATGAGCACCCCTAGTAGCCAGACTATGGTTTCTAAATATTTTATTTTCCCCTAACATCCCCTTCTTGAAAAAAATGGCTGGCTCCAGATCTGGGCCAGAAAATGAATGCAATGACATATTTTTCTATACTAAATATCTTTTTGTACTAAAAATATAGTTGTTTGAAATATTTTTTTACTAAACACAAGGAGGCAATTAAGGACTATAGGGTTTTGTCAAAAGGATTCAGGATCCAAATTTAAAAGTCTCCAACTATCCAAAGATGGGACATTTGGTTATTCATAAAGTATAAATTTCAATGATTTGATATCAAATATTTTTGAATCCATAAGCCCATAATGATGCTTAAAAAATAAGGACAGCAAAAAAGAAAATTATCAAAAATACTATTGGAAAATTAGGTAGACATTCAATATTCTGATAACTGATAAACACAAGGAGTATCAAACAATTATCTTTCCTTTCTTACAAGGAGTTCTACATCAGAGTAACAAAATTGATGATGATGGGAATTTTTTTATAGAAGTATTGTGGATACCAAATGAAGAAGAAATGACAACATTAGGAAATCAATATTTGGTAATGATGAATGAATTGGTAGATCTAGACAATGATCACCAATGCTGCTAATATCACAAAGAGAGACGGATGGACATAATGGATCTCCTGATAAAATATGTAACTCTACAAATGTAGTGGTCTTGCCCTCCCCCCAGCCCCCATCCCCACAAAAAAAATCACACATGAATCTAATCAAACTCCTAGATCTAATTAGCAATTTAGAGGAGCATAGGAACTCATTAAATGACACCATGGGAACCAATTAGTAAAATTCAGACAGTGGAAAACCCTTCAGGAAAAACAATGCCATTTCTCCAACAACTAAATTATAAAGAAAAAGAGAGAAAAAAATCATATGGAAGAGGAAACTTTCAGTCAAAAATGATTTATAATAGATACCAACAGTTGCAATGTGTCAACCTTATTTGTATTTAGATCGAACCAATCTGTAAAAATAAAAAGAATGAGACAATCAAGGAAACATGAACACTGATTGCATATTCAATGATATTAAGGAATTTTTTCTGTAAAATGAATGTTATTGCAGCTACACTTAAGAATTCTAGTAAAGAATCCCTATTTTTAGAGATATATACTGTAATATTTATAGGTATGTTGACATGATGGATGGAATGTGCTTCAAAATAATAGGGGAGAGATGGAGAGAGCAATATCTGGAAGTGAAAATACAGAAAAACAAGATTGACTGTAAGTTTACAATTGTTGAAGCTGAGTGATGGGTACCTAGGGGCTCATTATGCTAGTGCCTCTCTTCTGTATGTTTGAAATTTTCCCATAAAAAAAATCTTTAAGAAAATAAAGGGGAAAGAAAAGAAGATGTTGGGTTCTATTGTACATAAGAGAAATGCTTGAATCATTAAAAACAGTCATCAGTGGGGTCACCCAAAAGGTTATAGGACACGAGACTTCTAGGAAACTAAAGTAAGGATTTCTGTTTTATAATCCTCTTATATGGGTTGTATTGTGACAAGACCTTTCCTCCATTTCTAAGCATATTTATTTCCTCTTTTAGAATGTTTACATGAAGAAAGCAGTTCCCTCATCCCTCCACAACTTACCAAAGAGTCTGCAACTAGTGCCAACAGTAAGAGTTGAACTCTATGCTATGTAAAAAAAAAAAAAAAAAATTGGACACTATTTAGCAAAAAATTGTGGATCATTAATGGCCTAGGGGTCATTAATTAGAACCCCAGGAACCAACCCTGATCTGGAGATTTGTTTGCTAAGCCAGCCCACTGTTCACTATTTTTTTCAGCATCTTTGTTCAAAGTATGCACCATGATTCTCTATAAACCTGTACCCAGGTTCATCACATGTTAACATTACCTTCTGGCAGTGGGGGTCTGGAAACCCCTGACCCAAACCCTAAATTCTAAAGGAATTCTGGCTCAAAGATTTAGAGATTTTCCTTTTTCTATAGCATTTGAAAACATTTTTCATCACAGACCCCTTTGGATGTTGCTAGTTCATAGTTGAGTCATTCAGTACCCATTTTTTATCCATTCTGCCTCAACTTTTAAATCTTGAATTCAAAAGATTTGCTGTATTCTAAACTGACAAAAATTTCTTCATTTATCTCAATAAAATCTTTTGTTTTACTTTCTCTTGTTTTCTATGCAAAAACTCATTTGGGTTCTTACAAATCTTGTATTTAATTTGATCCAGTGAGAATAGTCAACCCAATGTAGTCTACCTCATTTAGATGAAGTAATTGCAGTAAGATGAGCAACATTAGGCTAGTCCTCTTTGATTAACATTATATGAATCTGGAATTAGTTCATGGTTAGCACAATGTGATCACTCTATTGGGGAAACCCTGTCTCCGAGGTGAAAATGATTGGCACGCTTTCAAATCGCCTTAGAGGACTACAGTATGGAATAGTAAAGTAATCTGGGGGTAGCTGAATGAGCAAGTTTTCAAGAGTTTGAAGATTGACACTGCCAACTCCTTTCCTTAGGCAAGTCATTCCACTTGCCCCAAAGCTGAGCCCTAGCCTTTTAGCTTTTTTGATGAAGTGGGAATAATTTTACTTACTTTATAGGGCTGTTGGAGGATGAAAGATCAGTAATGGAGAGAGTACCTGGAAAATAGCAAATGTTCTATTATTGCTTCCTCCTTGTTATTTGAAATGGACTGAGACCATAGCCAAAAAAAGAAACTGATATGTGTTTCCAGAACTCATATTTAAGAAAAAAATGTGTAGACATTATCCAGAAAGACCCAGCATAGAGAGGAAACAATAACTGAAAAGATATTGCCTTCGGAATTCAGATGAAAGGGTTAGTTGCCATTGAAAAGAAGATGGCAGAGATTCTTAATTGAAGACTACAACGGACTGAATGTCTCTCCAAAATTCGTATATTGATACCTTACCCTCAATGTGATTATATTAGGTGATGGGATCTTTGGGAGGTAATTTGATCATGAGGGTAAAGCCCTCATTATAGGATCAGTTCCCTTAGAAGGGAGATAATTTCTCCCCATCTTGTGAGGGATCAATCAAGAAGGCAAATCAAGCAGAGGGTCCTCACCAGGAATAATTGGCTCGTCTCTTTATCTTAGACTCCCCAACACTTAGAATTGTGAGAAAAAAAAATTTGTGGTTTAATACATAGTGGTGTATTTTGTTCTAAGAGTCCAAGTGGACTAAAACAGAGATATAACATAGTTCTTGCAAGTTTCTGGGCTTCTCAATAGTTCTTGCTCCTAAACTGGATGATTTATAGAAAACTATAGTCCGTGTCCAAAATGCAAATAATATACCTAGAATGTTTGTTCTGGCCAATGTGTTGGAACTGATAAGATTGTTTCATCTATAGATTTATATGAAGGTCTTTGGCAAATAGCCATGGGGCGGTATCTAGACAGCAACATTTATAACACTAATTGGGATGTTGGATTTTAATGAGTTCAATTTGGACCAAGCACAAAGTTTATGTCTTTACAAAGATTGGTCACCGGAATGCAGAAAGGGCTAAGCATTTTCACCATCGCCTGTGTTCATAAAGTTGCTCTATTCACTGACAGTGTAAAAGTACACTTGAGTCGTCTCAAATTATAACTCAGAGTGGGGCCCAAGTTAATCTTGTATGGGACTTAGTCAATACCATACTGTTTCTCAGGACCAAAGGTAGTAAAAGGATAGGATGAATGAAAATATGAATAAGTCAATATTTTGAGCACCTAAAATATTGTGCCCAAATTCTATCTCCCAAATTACAAAGTGCATTTAACAAACTAGAGTGTGTTCCAAGGAAAGCAATATTTCTGGATACCATCATGAATGAGGTCTTCTAGAAAGACTGAATAAAAGGCAAAGATTTAGAGAGGCAAGGCCTATCCTTACATGCTCTATAGGCTGTCAAAGCTTTAGGATTATTTTGTGGTCCTGTGAAAGAGCTAGGGTGAATGGATAGAGGTTACACCTGGGAATCTCACTATCACAAATAAAAGACTGTTTTTAATGCTTAAGTCTGAATAAAATATAATACGGGCTGTCTGGAGGGGTGATGAGTTTTCTGTCCACAGATTAAACTCTTGACTCAAAATATACAAACAGGTTTTCATGACACCCAAACAGTTGCCAAGGTTTCCTCCTTATTTTCTACCAAAAGAGTTTGCAGCCTCCTTTAAGTTGTGAAAAGAGCTCGACACTAGGGTGTGCAAGCAGCATCTAGACAACCACTTTTCAGCAGCGCCATCGAGGGGATTGTGTATTGGCCAGAAGGTTGCTTGAACAATCTCTCAGGTAACTCAGCTCTAATATTCTCTGTTCTTCCCTAAAAATCACAATTCATAAGTGCTCGTATGGCATACTGGTCAAAAGTATAGTTGGCAAGAGATGCACACCCGGACTCCAACCCTAACTGTGTAAACTTGGTCAAAGTTTCAAATATCCCTAAGGCTCATTTTCCATTTGTAACATAAATATCATCATGATAACTACCTTGTACTGTTTTGCAAGAGTTCAGTCAAATTATCTTGAATTTGGCATATTAATAACAAGCCAGGAAAGATAAAAACAGGTCTTTCTCCAGTTTGATAACACTGGAATTTTTATAGGTGCATCCCAGTGATGGATTAGATGTTGTGTCATGTTTCAATTTGATGTGTTTTTATAAGAAAATGAGAATTTAAAGGAGGCTGCAAATTCTTTCAGTAGAAAATAATCCCCAAGGAGAAATACTGACAACTGTTTGGGTGTCAGGAAAAACCTGTTTGTATATCTTGAGTCAAGAGCTTACTCTGTGGACAAATCATCAGTGCAACCCCCAATGCCCAGGGGTGTGGGGACATTAGACTTCCCAATAGCATTCAGACCATCGGGGATGAAAACAACAGGCAGAAGGGCTTTCTTGGCTAGAGAGAGGAAATAAAATGGTTTGTAGCAGTCCTCAGACTCATTAGAGAAGAGTACACTTTGACCTTTGCCTAAGATGACAGAAGAAAAGTTGCAGGAAACACTTATTGAGGGTTCCAGGGATGTTGGGAGGGGGTAAAAGGAAATATTGCATAGTTAAGCAAGGAGTTAAGGTGGGGGGTAGTAGGTTTTCAACTAGACTGCCAAGCTGATCTGTCATGTTCAGTTTCAGCTTTCCCCCTTGTCCAAGAATTGTAAACCTACAGCCTATTTGTCACACCAAATTCTTGCTGGTGAATAAAGCATACTCACATTCTTAATTGAGAGAAAGCAGTCCCATAAGGCCTATGAATAAATGAATAAGCACTCCAACCTACTGATGCATCTCTGAACTTTGATTTCACTTCTCAGGAGCCCAATCTCATTAGAACCAAGAGCTCAGTTCTGCAGAAAATGCCACAGAGGGAAACAATGAAATTATACCCCCTTTGTTTGGACTTTGGTGGCATTGCAAACCACAGAAACTTTCCATGATATCACCTCCCCTTAATGTGAATATTTACTGCCTGTGTCCCTTGAGTAATATCTTCTTTCTTTCACACTCTGTTCAATTTCAAGTTTCAATTTCAGTAATTTTATTGACATGACAATGTATACAAATGCCGCTGGAGTTAATCCAGTAATGCTCCATGTCTGGGACCCATTTTATATCATCTCTGTCTTTCCTATTATTCTCCATCTCTTATTTGGTGATAGGCTGTCACAGAACAGGGAGGTTATCTAGCTGCCCTTATTTTCCCTGAAAGTTATGGGGATTTTTCCCTCCCATCTTAGAAGTCTATTGAGCTTCCAAGACAGTTTGATAAAAGTACATTATCCATTTTCTTCATATTTCACACACAGGAGGCTTCTCTTCCATTTCCCTAACTCCCTGATTACAAAGTCTGTCTTGTATAAGTTTCAAATTGTCTCTGGTTGTTTGAGGTTTGTTGTTTTTCTTTTAACATTTCCATTTTTGTGATGGAATTGTGGAACTTAACGCTGTTAAAGGTTTAGTGTGTGTAATAAATTGGGCTGCTGTAATAAATTATCACACACTTGGATGACTTAAAACAACAGAGATTAATCATCTTCAGTTCTGGAGTCCAAAAGTCCAAAATCAAGGTGCTGCCGAGGGTCTCTTCAAAGCCTCGAAGTAAGGACCCTTCCTTATCTGTAACCCTTGCCATTCTGGATCTTATAGATACATAACTCCAGTCTTTGCCTCCATGGTCACATGACATTCTCCTATGTCTGTATATGCATCCTCATGACCCTCTTCTTATAAAGTAACAGTCATTAGATTAGGGCCAATCTTAATCAAGTACAACAGAATCTGAATTTGATTACATCAGAAAAGACCGTATTTCCAGATAAGGTCATAGTAACAGTTATTGGAGTTAGGAATTAAACATATCGTTTAGGGTGACACCATTGAACCCACAGTAGGGTATTTAGTAAATGAAATAAACTGTGAATGGGAACCCATTCTAGGATAATAAAGCAGCACAATCACTCTGTGACTTGTAACCTAGATTTTAGAACATTCTTGGAAGAGAGGCCTAAGTCTGGAAGTAACTTCTCACACTCCTATAAAAAGAAAAAATTCTCAGAACTTCCTAGGTGTATTGTTTGCTGGAGGCAAATACACAGGTTGAGACAATATCGACATAACTGTAATGGAGTGCTGATAGCTATGTAACTCACCTCATCCTTTCTCCTACTGCATGCAGACGTGGGCACCTGGGAGACACAAAATAATCAGAAGTCAGAAAAGAAATATCTTACCAAAGCAGTCCTAGAAAATGCAGGTGTGCATACACACACACACACACACACACACACACACACACACACACACACACGCATACACACTTTACACATTCCCTTCATTTGCTAGACTGGTTTTGAGATATTTTCTTTATGTGGAATAATCAGTCATCTTTGTGTTAGTAGTTCTGAAAGAGGTCTTGAAAGTGATCAGGTAAGGTCTTGCTTTACCATAGAGATCAGGAGAAAAAGCAATGAATACACCTCTCTGTGGATGATGAGGGGCACCCAGAACATTCCTTCTCAACTAGCTGTCAGAACCATGCTGGGTTGTCCTCATGCAATCTTAGTCATAGCAACCAAAGTCCCCGGTTCAGACAGATTTCCTCTCCTCCCATGTTTAACTGGTCTCGTAGCCTACCTTTATCACCTCTCTTCTCTCTGGTTTCTCCATTTCTGTCAGGCTTAAGCTTTTATCATCTTTCATCTAGACTATCGGAACAATCTCCCAGTGGGTGACTCTGCCACAAGGCTTGGCCCCTTCCAATGCTTCTTCCATGTTGCTATAAGAGAGATCTTTTCAAAGTCCCAGTTTCTCAATGCTCAGAAACCTGTGATGCGCCTTATCTTCAAAAGCAGAGGTTTTAAGTCCTGTGTGCATCAGAATCACCTGGTGAGCATGTTGAATCAAGATGGCCAGTGACCATATTTCTTCATTTGTTTGCTAGAGTGGGACCTGAGAATCTACCTTTCTCACCAGTTTTTGGGTAATGTTGGTGCATCTGACCCAGGGACCACATGTTGACAAGCACTGGTCTAGGGAATGTAGTCCAGGAAGATGAAGCAATCTGTGGTCTGGCCCTCCCTGTTTCTCCAGTTCCATTTCCTTTCACTTTTCATGCTGACAATTTAAATGACAGCAGAACCACCTACTTAGGTTTTCCAGCAGACAGGATGCGGTTTCCTGTGGCTTCCATATCCCATTCTTCTTGCTAGCAATTTGCTTTTCAACTTTATCTGTCTTTCAAACCTTGCTTAAACATCTCTGCCTTGCTGATGACTCCATCAGGAGCTTTTTCCACAATTCTAATGTTTTTTTGTTTTTATATACCTTTCAATCATTCCCTAACTAAATTATGGGATCCTAGAGGACTAGAATCATACCCTTTGCCTTGCTGGCCCCAGCAGCCAAAAGATGCTCAATCAATTTCTGCCCTCAACTTGGAGAACAGGTCAAAGAAGTTTGCATAGTTGGTCATCCCCAATGTTCTTTTGTGGAGCTTTTAAATTCTCCATTTCATCTACGTAAAGGAGATCTCTTCAAATTCTACTCACAATCTTCCCAGCTCCGAGAATGCAGAAATGTACAGCAGGGTTTGTGAGTGCAGAGGATTTTTCCTTGTTTCATAATACTTTTATCTATGGAGAGTAAGGGGAATATGAAAGTATATCTAAAGCTATGTTAGCTATAAGCAGACATAAACCAAGAAAAATAGGCTTCTGCCAGGAAATGAAAATTGTGAGGACAATGCAAAACAATATGGGCTGGTTTATTACCAGCAGGAGTGAGAGTCGTGAAGAAGGACATTCTAGGTCACAGTCGTCCATAGTGGTCTGCTCTTGTCTCCCAGAAAGCCATCCAGGCTCACCACCCAAGAAGGAATGTGCAAATAAGGTGGTTGAGGGCACAAAGCACACCCCCACGTGATGGTAGCAGGAAAGCTGAGTGGCTCCAGGAAGGAGACCTTGGAGCAAAGGGGTTTGGGGTTTTGTGTTGTGCTACTGGGAGTCGCTAGGACTCTGTAGACCTGCCATCGTCTACAGATCCTGGTAGTTCACTCAAGACAATCATCACAGCACAGCCAATGACTTTGGCTTTCTGCCAACCAGTCCTCATTGCTGTGTGAAAGAAGCCATAGGCTGGCAGGAGAGGGCTCCCTCTCCTAATGCCTGGGGCTGTGGGCACGGCACCAGGCCCTCTGGGCACCCTGCTGCTGGGATGATTCTCCCAGGCCCAACCTAACCTACCCAGAGGAAAGGCACAGGACATGGGCAAAAAGACAAGCAGAGGTTACATTTAAGTTAAATACTGAGAATGAGATACGTTTTTACTGGTCAGCTCCACCTTGTCAAAGGGAGAGTCTGATTTCAGGCTCCAGTGACCAATCTCAGCCCAGGATAGTCCTTGCTGGCAAAAGTTGTATAAGAAGTTTTTTTCATTAATGTCATTTCAAAAGCTGCACACACGGATTCTGTGGTCATCACTGCAACAATTTTTGAATTGCTAGCAATTTTTTCTGCACAGCAGATGGCTTCTTCAACCAGAGTCTCCACAGGAAAGTTTCTGCTCTTGGGACCTGCTTGTCTGGCCTCCCGGGCTGTGAACAGTCACCAGTGACTAAATTCTGTCTCTCCAAATAAGATACAGCAGACAATCCAATAATCATTTTAGATCCGAGTAGACCCTTTAGGTATAAGGCAGAAACAAGCTAGTAGAAATTTTGCATCCCCTTTTGTGCTAACAACCTTGGGGAATATGGATCAGGAAATGGGAAGGGGGTGAAGAGCTAATTAAAAGGAAGCCAATGCTGATTAAAGATGAAGCTGATGTGCCAAATAATTTTCTAGATTCAAAGACCGTAGTACTGTATTTGTTCCCTGACATTGGAGTCAACTCAGACCACATGTTAACAGCACCCCAAAACCTGGGTATTCCTCTTTTCCCGGCATACAGTTAACTGGCAAATGACTCAGGTCACCGTGGGGAAGGGCCTGTGGAATAAATACTTACGTACATGCAGTTACACCACAAGTTCTGTCCTGAGAGGATGTGACCTTCTATTCAATAAGGGGACTCTGAGACTGAACTAGATAGGGAGCTTTCATTTTCCACTGTGTCAACTGAGATGAGCGTTTTGTTTTTGGTTTTTTTAGTTATTGTATAGGTTGAGTAACATGCTAATAAATCATCCACTATCACCACCACTCCCATTGCCATGATCTCTTTAGCCACTTCCACAAGCCCCTGTAGGTCAGTGCCGCCTAAGTGCCACTACGGCCTCACTGACCAGAGAGTAATGACTCCACCTCGCCTCTGACCCTAAGTGCTACCATCTCAGCCTCTAGGATTCGAGGATCACTTCATCCCATTGATGTTAGGGAGCCCAGGTTCCTGGTAGCATCTTCCATGGTTAACTACCTATTTCCTTTAAGATGCCAGCGCCCCCCTCACCCTGCCTTCTGTATTGCCTTCATGAAGGGGTGTCCTCAGAGATCTCCAAGGAAACATGCTTGCAGCAGTCTCATATTTTATATAGTTCACCTATTCTAAACTTCCCACCTCTCTGAGGCCCCTGACTCCCTCCCTAAATATGATGTCAAAGAAATAACTTCTCCACCCTGTTGCTATAAGCCAGTGAACAACAGAATCAGCTGCAGGCTTATTAAAACCTTAGCATGTCTGATTCAGCAGTGAATTTGCCTTTTCCCAAGTGATGCCGATTCTGTGGTTCTGAGGACCCCAATTGAACAATGCACAGTGATCTGTAATCCATTGTCATACACGAGCTTCCAGCAACCATTCCAGAAAAGTACCAAAACCAATTTCAAGTACAAATATACCTGCCACTGCTTTCCTCTTCATGGGTAAGTGCCCCAGTGGTAAATTCTCTCCAGTCTAGTCTTATATTCCTCTCAGGTCCAACACCCATGAGATCCATGCTCGCATGTTTTCTGGTGTCCACTGGCACATATTAAATAAGTCCTACAGTTCCTTCATATTTTCCCACAGAGCTGAGGTTCTCCCTTTTTCTCTAGTCAGGCTATACTGAAATCTGGTGTTTGTTATTTGTCTGCATGAATGAGGAGAAGGAAGGGGGATCTTGAGAACAAGCAGAGGCCGATAAGATGCCTCTTCAGGTGCTTTTCCTGGCAAGAAGAGGCTGCTCTGCTCTGATGAAAGGAGAGGGATCCTGTGCCATTCAGGAGAATTCAAAGCAAGTTAGCGATTCAAGATCCTCCTGCTCATGTTCCCAGGTTACCTACCCCCTGAGTCTCAGGGTTCTTGTTTTCCTGTTGAGGACATGGCCATGACAAGGAGGCCTGTCTGCTGTCTATTGTCCCTTTGCAGCCCAGGCACTAGTTCAGGTGCTGCTGGTTCTGATCTTCAGCACAGCCTGCCCTGTGCCTGCAGAGCTGAGTGTCTCCTTAAACACTCGCTACCTTAAAAATGTCTGGTTTTCACAATATAATTTGTCAGCTAGCTGTTCTGAGCTTGTCACTTCAAGGCTTTAATAAAGTTTTAAAGAGCTAACTCACTCCCCAGACCTATAATTAGCATTGTCCCTCTACTATTCAAGAGCCACAGTCACCACACACATGACAAGGCCTCACTTTCTACCCGTACTTCATCCTAAGGAAACCTAGGTGAAAACTTCAGCCATGATAATCCCACTGTTGCCTAGAAATTCCCAATACACCACTTATTACTGCCATCGAGGCTCTTTATTGCCAACTAACTGGTGAATAACACAGCCTTGAAATGCCATCCAGGGGTCTGCTTTCTGGAACCACTGCTCATGCCAACTCCTAAAGCAGAAAACAGAGCCTAAGGCAAAGGAATTATGTATTTTACTTAATTAGGGAACTTGATCCGAGGAGATAGGAGTGAAGGTCAAAGTAAGTAAAGCTGGGAAGGAGGAGTGAACCCGACTGCCGGACCATCCCTGAGAAGTATGCACGGACTTGTCATCAGGAGGGGAAAGAAGTAGAATTGATCCTCTGAATCCCACTCCCATTAGAAAAGGCTCACCCATGAGGGACACCTGCACTATCTAGCAAGTCATGTTAATTTTACAGGGCCTTGCCCTTACACCAAAGAAAAATCCCAGGCCACGAGGCAAGAAGCTCCAGAAGCACGCATCTTTTCCATGTCTCTACTTACCCTTTTGTCTTTGTGTTTGTCCTGGATTGGTTTCAGTTGATAAACTTTCCTCTTCTTTACTGTTTGTATGTTCCTTCTTCTTTGTATGTCTGATTATTTTTTTATTTTTGTCCAAATATGGTCATTTTACCTTTTGGGGTGCTAAATATTTTTGCATTCCTATAAATATTCTCGAGATGTATTTTAGAATGCAATTAAGCTACTTAGAAATTGCTTGATTCATCAGATTTCATGTTCATGATCTGTAAGTGGGACTTATAACTGAGTAGGCCTAATTATTCTTCCTACTGAGGAAATATTTTCTGAAGTGTCTACCCTGTGCCACCCGTTTTGGTTTTTTTCAGTCTGACTATTGGAAACAGACATTTTGCCTGTCCTGTATGAGCACTGGGCACTGGTAACGCTAATCTTTTAGGGTGGTCCTTTTGTTACCTTTAATTATTTTCCTTATACTCATGCACTGATCAGTAGTTAAAATAAACCCTCTACAGATCTCTGAACTTTTTTCTGTTCAACTATCTCTTTTTGGTACCATGCTTGCAAACTCTACTTGCTCTGGTTTGTCCAGACTCTCAGACTCCATTACTGAGGGAATCTGCTGGGTTCTCACAGGTGTCCTGCAAATCTCCATTTCTCACCTTTCATCGTTCAGAGATCATTATCCTCTGCTGCCTAATATCCATGACTTAAAAACCATCATTCCATAGAATCCATTTTTTGTTATTTCAGACAGCAAAGTAAATTTTACCTGGTCTCTGTTGCTCCATCTTAGCCCACAATGGAAGTCTTTTCAAATCCTGCTAAGAATAATAACATATTTGAAACTCAGAATCTAGTTCCTGGCCTCTGGTCAGCATTCAATAATGATAATCATTACGGTGGTGGTGGCAGAAGTGTTGCTGTTGATGTTCTTGTTAAGATTATTGTAATTATGTGTCCCAGAACTCAACAGCCTAGGAGCATGTGGGAAGTCACATGAGCAGAAAAAAATAAATTTATGACCTGCAAATTCTCTCCAGTATCTCTGGGTGGCTCCCAGGAAAGTCATGAATATATTCACTAAGAATTGTTTTCCCACTAGAACTGTTCTTCTACTATTTGTCCTGGTTTGTCATCGCTATTCCTCTGGGAGTCCCAGTGCATCTTCCCCATTACTGCTCTGCTGTGCCCTTGTTTTTACCTACTTCTTGCTGAGCATCTCTATTGCTGCCCAGCAGGCACTAAGGTCTCTGTTTCTGCTCTTCTGGGTACAAATATTTCTGCTTTATTGGATATAATCTTCCCATCTTGCCCACACCATAAAACACACCAATATCACGCGGTGCTAAGGTGCCAAAGTGGTCAACTCCAAATGATGGGAGGTTATTTTCCATTCAGCACATAGGTATAGAGAAAGGAAACTGTGCTCCAATGTCTGCCAACTTTCAAAATTTACTCTCAGCCACCTTCAGGTCCATAGGATATGAACACTCATTGTCTCTGCTTACAATTCTAATTCACTGTTACAATTCTAGGTATCACACAGTGACTGGTACATATCGATGCCTTAATAACAATGTTTAGGATGAATGGATGAGTCCAATAGGAACTGGGCTGGGAGAAAATATGAGGATTCTCTGCCAACAACTAAGGTTTTTGTTCTGGACACATGAACTGTGCCTGGCTCTTTCTCCCATTGGGGTAAGTTCACACAGGAGGCTTGTCAGTCTCCATTACACACAGCTATCTGGCAGATGATTATCTCCAATTTACCAGTGATGCCAAGGAGCCTCAACTACACCATCAGGCAGTATGCCAAGAAGTCACTGCTATCCCATTTCCCATCTTAAATAATGCCCAGTTATGTCATCCAGGCAAGCTTGCCAGATAGTGTTAAACAATATGCAGCAGATGATAACTACATAGTCCAAAGAACACAATGCCTGCAAAATAAAATGCCCCAAACTGGCACATAAAATTTAACATTGTTTTCCCTCTTTTTCCTCCAAGTCCATCCCTTGTTGATACAGAAAAATCCAAATTGTGCAGAAATTAATCCCCTACCCCCTTTGGAAAAGACAAAACTATAAAATCAGTATATAGATTATGGTGTTGGGAGCAGGAAAGAAAGAGGGTTGAATTGGTGGAGTACACGGGGTTATTTCATGATAAAACTATTTTGTATGATGTTGTAATAGTGGCTGCATGAAACTGTGTATTTGCTTAAACTCATAGGACTTCACAGCATACAGATTGATACTTAATGTAGACAAATTAAAAATAACACTGGTCAACAAATTTTTACAAAAGTCATGTTACTGAAATAAAATTAGTCATTCCCTATCAATTTGTATGTGCTTAACATGAATATTACAATCAAATTCTAATTTTGGCTCTAGTTTTTTAAAATTTTCAATAAATTGATTTACATCACAAAATGCATGCCAATAGTAATAGGCTTACGGTTAATACCTGCAAAAAAATCAAGTCATAGACTACTTCTTATATTTCTTCGCTTGTCTCTCATACAGCTGTTCAGGAATAGAAGAGATGGAAGATGGTTTCCGCAAAAGCACAGCCTGAAGACTCAGTTTCGAAGAGTCTAGAAATAGTCTCCATTCTAGTGGATCATGAGTGATTTCAAGGCATTCATGAGGCCCTCAATATCGGAACAGAATACCAGAGTACTTTCCTTTCTGAAGAAAGGCTCCAACTCCTGGTGGTACTTTTGATAGAAAGTAATTGTGACATCTTCTTCTAGAAGATTCCATTGTTGGAGTCTTGAGCCCAGCAATTCTGCCTTGTTCTTGGATAAGTCTAAATCACGAACCAGGTCATTGAGTTCTTCCTGTGTTAGTCTGTGTGGGTTTGATGATGCACCACAGGGAAAATCTGGATCACTGCATGCTGATGGAACAGGAGAAGAACAGGTCAGCTCACCCTTGTCCTCATCAGATGAATCAAGAGAATATTCTGCTGGAGGTTCTGGAATAGGAAGTCCCTCATCATGTGGAACTGCTCTCAATGCACGGAATGTTTGGCTAGACTATTCTTGACTTCTTTTGCTTCAATATTCCGCCAGAAAGAGGAGGAACTAAGCAGAAGTAACAGTCTTTTATGTGATTGCTTGGCTCTCTCCACACAATGGGGACTGCAAACGGCGTGGATGGTCTTTGCCATTTAACCACTGTGAAAGCTGTGTTGTACATGGAGCACAGCATATGCGGGGCCCAAGGCTTGTTTTGGTCACCAACCTTGCATCCAAAGTCAAGATGAGAAGACTTCTTCACTTGAGAGGTGATACTTTTCTTCTGGTTGGCAAATGTCACTTCCCCACAAATAGAGCAGAAATTGTCCACACTATTAATGCACTTTCAAGGCATGACTGTTCTGTATTGTGCCTAAATGGATAAAATAATAACAGTTCTGTGGAACAGTAGCTAAAATTGTCTTGCACAACGTCTGAAATATTTTCAATGCTCAACCTTTCCGACAGGGCTTTCTATAGTGCACTGCAGACATCAGCTTACTTCAGCAGCCGCCTGGCAGTAGTATTGCATTGCATCAGAAAATGATGCAATCCACTCTGGATGATGTGTGCATGATGGTATTATGCAATGCGATGCAGTATTACATCATTCTATGCTGATTTAGGATGTTGTTGCAGTCCGACTGGATAGATTTACATGGTGAAACATATAAAATGAATAATGTGAAATATCTTCAAAACAAGAGCTCATAAAAATTTTTCAGGGCTATATTCATGTTCAGCATACCAAGATACTACAGATTAGAGCCTTTTAAAGTCAGTAACGAACTCACTGTTGACCAGTGTAATCATTTAGGAGAATGGGAGTGGAGGAGATTCTACGATGAGACAAAAGAATTTAACTGTATTCCCAAAGTATCATACAACCACGTTGGAGGGAATAGGAGAAAAGGTGTCGACCTAAATAACTTTGGAAATGAATGAAGACTCACGAAAAAAGAATGGTACATATTGGGCCTCCGTGGTGGCGCAACGGGTTGAGCACAGCACTGTGGAGCTGTTGGCAGCTGCAGCACAAGTTCCATGCCCGGGGATATTCCCACATGGCACGGCAGACCTCTCCTGCCTCGCCCACTGCTCCCCTCAGCAGTGTATTTTAGTTGATCTGCCTGTTCTGCTCCCCACTGTCTCTGGTGAGCCCTCTCACCGCCCCACACCTCTGGCCCGCACCTCAGCTTGTATGCATAAGTAAATAAATCTTTAAAAAAAAAAGAATGATACATAAAGACAGTTAAAGACAGTACTGTATCTGTAAAGTTGTTTTCCCAACAGTTCTGAAACTACTATACATGTATACCGGAATTGAACAATGAAATAAATGAGTGTTGGATGATGGGAGGCCAGTCATTCACTTATGAAGTAATAGGTTATAAACAAGCAAGAGGAGGACATGAGACTGATCCATGTGGTAGTGGATTAGAGTTGGAGACACTGATTTGTGATTTAGCTTAATGTGCACACAATAAATACAAATAGATAAAGGTTTATAGATATGTATATGTGAGTTAATACACAGATATATATTTTCTTGTTCTGTCAGCTAAGACAGTCAAGACTCACCAACACTCAGGAGCAAAGAGCATACTCAGAGCCCAATATTGTTTTTTAATGCTATTCTCTGATAAAAGGAACCAGGCTCCTAAAGAAATGATTTATTCTGTAGTTGGAACAGGGAATATACAGGATGAGCCTAGAGAATAATGTGGTTCCATGAAGTAAGGAAGTGCTCAGAAACATACAATGTTAGGTAAAAGCTACACAGGAGCCAGCTGAAAGAACTCCCAAAGGCTAAAGAAGTTACAAACTGATCAAGAAAATAAATATTGGATTATAGCCCAAAGTTTAAAATATTCACAAATTCATACTGATATTAATAATGATTAAATAAATCATTGGATAGAGTTAAATCTTCTATGCAGAATTCCAAATAATTCATGTAGATACCCCTCCACCTTCAAGGAAGAAAAGCACAACTCCCATCCCTGACATGCCGGTTACTCTTTGTTTCTCCTGCCTAGGTGTTCTCTGAGCACATTTGAGCCCGTGGTTTGGTATATGTTATTAACTTTTTAAGTTTACTTCAAACTTCTTTTTCTTCATTCTCTCATTCTTCTTTTTCTGGTATTGCAAGCATGCATCACCATCCTTTTTATATTGTTTTACAGTTCTTAGACACTTGTTTCTTTTTTCTCTTTTAAATATTAGTTTGGGAAGTTTCTATTGACAGGTCTTCAAGTTCACTGATTGTTTCCTCAGCCATGCCTAGTCTCTTGATTAAACCATCAAAATAGTTCATTTCTGTTGCCTCATTTTGATTTCTAGAATTTCTTTTTGATTCTTTCATAGAATTCCCATTGCTCTCAACAGAGTTTTTGTATGTTAACTACTGTTTCCATTAGAGCCCTTTATTACTGATAGTTATTTAAATTTCCTGTCTGATATTTTCAACATCTGTGTCATATTTGAGTCTAGTGCAAATAATTGTTTCATCTCTTCAAACTGTGTTTTTCTTACCTGTTGGAATACCTTGTAATTTTTTTGTTGAAAATAGGACATAATGTATTGGGTAAATGGCAAATAGACCTTTAGTGTGAAAATTTATGACTAGGACCTCCCAGGTGGCACAAGGGGTTAAGTCTCAGCACCATGAAGCTATCGGCAACCCCTGCAGCATGAGTTCCATCCCTAACCAGGGAGCTAACCCACTTGGTGCAGCAGACCTCTCATGTCTTGCCTGCTGCTCCCCTCAGCATTGTATTTCAATCAGTCTGCCTGTTCTGCTCCCCACTCTGTCTCTGGTAAATCCTCTCACTCCCCCCACTCATCTGGCCTACACCCCACCTCTTGTATGCAGAAATAAATAAATCTTTTTTTAAAAAATGATTTATGGCTAGAAGCTTACTGTTTGTTTTAACTGTAAGTACCAGGGCCTTCAAATTCCACTTGTGTTCTTTCTTTTTGTCTCTGCTCTTGTTTTAGGGGCTTCCCTATATATTGTTCCTTGGAAAGAGTTTGTGTCCTATAACCCTGTCAGTTGTAATCCTGTGTTATTATGCTGGGGCCTGTTGGTATGGTGGTAGGTATTGGGGTAGGAAGCATTCTATAATCTTTACATTAATTTTTTGTCTTTTAGAGGACATGGGCCTTGTGGCTGTGGACTTCACAAGTATTTCTGATTCTCCGCTTGTCGTTGAACTTTCTGTTTACCCCTATCATTTCCTGGTGTGCAGATCTACTGCCTTGAGGTTGGCTTTTTTTTTCCTGTTTTGTTTTTTTTTTTTTTCTCTATTAGCTGAGATAGGAAGGCTAGAAGGGAATTTCTTTCCTCCAGATGGTATAACATTTCAATACTGTACTCCAGAAAAGTTCTTTCTCCTAGAGAGTTAGTCTACTAAGGAGAAGGTTCTGGGTGTGGTTCACAATAATTTCTCTTCCTCTTCCTCTTCCTCTGCCAGAACCAAAGGAATTTTTTATATCATTGAGAAATATGAAGTGGAAATCTGTTAAAGTGTGGGGACCCCCTAAGACTATGACATCAGGGATCAGTACCAGCATTTCTAGAACACACTCAAGCTCTAGAAATTCACCCTAATTATCATTTAATTATACCTACTAGTTTAAGGTTCAAATGGCTTTTGGTAAGCAAACTTCAGTTACTCTATCTCTCTGGATGTTTCTGTCTCTCTAGATTTTGGAGTGATGGTTTTCCCTGCAACCAAAGTCCTCTAATGAATCCAAGAAAAGCTGTTGATTTTCCATTTGTCTAGCCTTGGTTTTCACCCCATAAGGATGGTAGTAATGGCTTTCAAGTTCTTTACATGTCAGTGTTGAAACTGGAAATTCCCTTTCTTTCTATCAAGATTTTGCCTTTCCTCCACCTCTCATCTTACCAAAGTCTCCAAACCTTCAAGCCCCCCTTATCCATCCTCTCTGTCAACCCTCATCAGACCAGCCACAGACTTTCCTTCCTCCTCTCAACCCTTTAACCCTAATTTTATGATCGACTCATTGGACACATGAGTGTCTGGCTTGCAATTTTTTTGTGTCTTACGATATTATTATGCTGTTAAGATAATGATGCTATTATTTATCTTAACTTAAGGCTGAAGGAATCCTAAGGCCAACATTGGAGGATCTTGGCTAAGGTCACTTTAGCTGTGATCCATGATCTGCCAAATAATGGCTCCCACTTACCAAATGTAACACCTCCTCATCCTTCTTCCTTCCTATATTTCTTTGGAAGACCCTGGTGGATGACAAACTGGTGTTTTGTATATGGTTCAAATTGCTACCTCTTCTTCTGCTGCTCTCCTCTTCTAAACTCACAAATGTCCTGACCAAGCGTGCTTGCCACAATGTGATGCCTACCATTCACTTAGATGCTCTTCCTTGAGCTCCACAGCACAAGCAGCTCTACCTGCAAAACCCCATCAGTGGCCTCATGATTTTCTAGGCTTATACTTTTCCACTAGAGAAAAAATTTTTTTTTGTTCTTATTCTTCTGCAGTCCCAAGCACTGGTTTGAAGAACAACAGATGATACCACAGCAAAGAGTATATACTGATACCTATTTGAAACTCTAAGTTCAGTTTTTCTTTCTTTTTCTTTTCTCTCAAGAGTCTGCCTACTAATTTAATATGTCTGTGCAATAAATAAGTAATCAACCTAAAAAAGTATGCACTCATTTGCCCATTTTTAAATAGCAGTATCCAGGCCTCTCTGGTGGCACAGTGGTTGAGCGCTGCGCTGTGGAGCTGTCGGCAGCGGCGAGGCCAGTTCCATACCCTGGCGGGGCGGGGGGGAGATTCCCACATGGTAAGGTATTCCGCTCCTGCCTCCACCACCATATTTCCAAAGATCTGCCTGTTCTGCTCCCCACTCTGTCTCTGGTGATCCCTCTTGCCGCCCCACGCTTCTGGCCTGCACCCTAGCTTGTATGCATGAATAAATAAATCTTTAAAAAAAAATAGCAGTATCCCTCTAATAATTCTGTGCTAGTGGACAAATATTTCCTTTTTTCCCTTTGTGCTGTATAAAAGCTAAATGCAAATTTCTGCTGCCAGTTTTCTTTTTTCTATGACCTCAAGTCAATTACCAATGGTGCTAGATTTAGGAGATGCAGATACACATACTCCAGTTAAATATGTGTTCAAGTTATACTATTCACTCACTTCTCTAGTGGTCTTTTTTTACATTAGTGCCATATGCAAACTGGAATCTCCCATAGATGTATTTGGGAATAATATATATACCTGATATATCTGGTACTGGATTGCTTCCTTTTTCACTGATTTATTTTACCTCCCTTGCCTCACTGAAATAATTGGACATCAAGACTGTTTTAAATACGTGTGTGTGTCTCCCAATTTATTCATGTATTTTTCACATCACTTACAATACTATTTAATTCTGTAATAAGAGCACAACACAATTTTGGTTCGGTTGCCTAGTCCTCTCCTACCCCTGGCACCACGTATGGGGTAGATTCCCGTGAATTCAAATACAGCTTTACACATATTTAAACAATTTGAGTCCTGCTAGACTTAGTTTTGCTGATGGACCCAACACTCTCCTTGTTCAGGAGGTTTGGTGTCCACACATGTCATCCACTGGGGCTCCAACAATCATGTGTGCAGGACTTTCGGACTCTAATATGGGTAAATTTCATGTTATGTGCTTCTGGGTACCTGCAAGTCAGAGGAGACAGTTTGATTTTAGAAGGTTCTGGTGTTGAACAATGGTGCATCTGGCCCTCTGTGCAAATCCTGCTGGGAACTTCACCAGCTTGAGGTTTTGTTTTGCCCTATTTTTTAGTAAATTCTGAGTTTCTTGAACATAGGGACAGGATCTCTTTTCTCTCTAAGTCCTTACCACCAAGCAAAGATCAGACTCCCAAACAATGTGCTGTTTAAATTGATGCATTTGTATTACACTGACTTCATTTGATTATATGGCATGATAAAATAAAATATTATGTACTCCCCACACACCCATCCAAGAATTTGGGAGAAGCAAATTTGGTCACAGCTGTCTCTTGTCAAGTTAATGCATAATTCTTTGTGACATAATGCAGATAGGGAAGGGGTAGATACGATTAGCATAATAAGGCCATAGTATTAGTTGGTAAGAAGTAAAAGGAAATGTGGGTTAACATACAGAATATGAATTTCTTTCATAGACCTAAGAAGGTCACAGAGAGATTTCAAAAAGAAATGAAACCTCACTCTGGCAGCATCAATTTTGTCCAAGTTGTAGGATTAGAAGATACAGGAAGGAACGAGCCCCAATCCGGAGTTCCATCATCTATCTCCCCGCCCCACCATTCATCAGTAGGGGAAGAACCATACTAAGACGGAGTCTACTCCACTCTGTAGGTCACTGTATTTGGGTGACACTAGAAAGGGTCAATGAGGAGGGGGAGGGTCCAGAGGCATAGAGTTGAGCCTTGGGGAGAAGAAAGGAACTCCAAAAGGAGAAGAATAAAGAGAAAGAGCAAAGAAAAACAAGGACTAGAAGGACAGAGAATGAGGACACAAAGCCTATTTACACAGAGGACCCTGGCCCTGCCACCACCTCCACAGGAGGTACAGGCAACATGGGGGCCAGTTAAGATGTCATAAGGACTGGGTTGCCTACAATTTGTCATTGATTTGACGTGCGCTCCCAGGGAATTAAACCCTCAATGCTTCAGGATGCTGCCAGAGAAAGTTCATTGTGAGTCTCAAAAAATGCTCACCCAAAATGATATTAAAGATGTGTTTTTCTGCTGAAAAAAGTGAAGGCTATATTTCTGAGACAAGTAGACTTAATAAGCCAAGAGTAAAGAAATATATGAGTTAAGAGTCTAAATGTACACACTGAGTGACCTCAAATCAGAAATGAGATGGCTGGCTGAATCCTTAGCTCTAATTGAATGGGACTGAAAAAGCTTAGGAAAGACTTAGTGAAGCTGCCTTTGAAAAAAAGCATCAAACAACAACCAATCAAAGTTCCAGGAAGATGTTTTTTAAGGAGCTCAGAGTAGAGATAAAAGGAACTTAAGGATGATCTTAAGCAAACATGAGTTATAATGAGGAACAATCTAAGGCAGAAATGAGGGAGGAGAGAAGCAGGCAGTTTGAGAGGAATGATTACAACTTACAGATGAAACCCAAAACAGTGTGATAGGACACTACGAGTTCAGTCAGCTAAGGTGGAACAGAAAATTCAGTTCCAAATTAGACGAAATGAAAGACCTGTCTTTGTGTGCAATGTTCCTGACCTGGAAAAGGGTTACATGTATTGAAGAAATGACTGAGATGAGGTCCTGACCTGCCTGTGGTCAAATCCAGATGAAGTAGGATTTGAGGGTTCTATCTGTGTTGCAGAGGTCATGAACAGGGAGTCTGGTTCTAGTTCAAACATAACCTTTGGAGGTTAAGTAGCATAGAAGGTCAGAAAGTCCTGGTTTCAAATCCTAACCCCACTGCCTATTAGCAGTACAAATTGGACATGGACCTTACTTTTCAGAGGCTGGTTTCCTCATTGGAAAAACTTTTTAAGGTTCTTAAAGGACTACATGAGACAGATGCACATGGCTCCTAACTCAAGGACAAGAAGTCAAGTATGAATTCTTTCCATCTTCAGATCATTTGCTTCATTAAAAAATGAAGGAGGAGAATAGAGCATCTCTAGATTTCCTCCCATCTCTAAATTTTCCTGATTACATAAGAGAAGACTGGAAAGACATGTGAGATGAGGAAGCAAAATCTATAGGAAGTTTAACCTTTATGAGCCTATTTCCTTCTATACACAATTGGGATAATAATAACAATATCAACCTGCCAAGGTTGATGTGATAATTAAATGGGCTAATCCATGTATACATACCGGGTGTACAGTAAGCCTCAATAAACATTAGTAAGGATGAGAAGTAGGACAATGAAGCAGCAGCAGAAGAAACAGCTCTGTGAAAGTCAACACAGGTCACCATATTCTAAGAACCCATAGACATTTGGAGTCCTCACTGGCTTGGCTTATCAGCAACATTTGACATCATTGATGTGCCCCCTCTTCCCTCCAATTTCACAGCAAAAATGTTCTTCTGGTTAACCTTCCACATTTCTGGCTGCTTCTCCATCTCCTTTGCCAACCCTTCCTTTTATACCCAAAATTCTAAATGCTGCAGTTCTTCAAAGTTTGACTCTACAACCCTGTTTCACCCTGCCCTGCCCTTCCATCTCTGTGAATCTTATTCATTATCCCAATTCTACATAGGTACCCACATCGCTTCTTAGATATCAGACTCAGAAATTCAACTGCATGTTTGACATCTTCACTCAGAAATCTCTCAAGAATCTCAAAATCCCTAAGGCCAAAGCTGCACCATAAACTTACATCCCCAAAACAATTACTCCCCTAGCAGTCCCAAATAATTTCATTGCTCAAGCTACAATCCTCTTTCACCATTAGCACACTAGCTCACCAACCCACACACAAGTCCTATTGACGCTCTCCAAAATCTACCTTTTTTCATCCACTTATCTCCATCTCTACAGCCACTCCTCACCATAAGTTCTTGACTGGTTCTTGGCCTCTCTCCTGACCCTATCAGACAATCTCTAAAAACTTTAAATGTTTTCCCTCTGTTCTGAAAACACATTGTTAATTTTTGTATGGCCCAAAGTTTGCATTACTAGATCCATCTACTTCTCATAGCTCTTCATCCTACTCACTAGGCTTCCAGCCACAGCCTCTTTGAGTTCCTTTAACTTAACAAAGACTCTTCCATCTTTAAGCCCTTACACATACTGCAACTCCCTCTTTCTGGAATATTCTTCCTCCATCTCTTTGCAAGACAATCTCCTTCCCAAGCTGCACCTCCTTCTCTGAGGCTCCATCTAAATCAACCTTCCTAACCATTCCTTCACAGAGTTTCCTGCTCTTATCCTTCTTGGCACTTAACATAATTATTAATTACACAGGAGACAACAGCCTCTTTGTCTCCCCACTGGATTGTAAGATATACACAAGCTGTGACAGCTGTTGTGTTTACCATTGTACTCCCAATTCTTAGTATAGCAAGTATATCAGAGTAACTATATCATTCACATTGAATAAATGAATAAATGAGTGAAAAATAGGTTGTGCCTTAAGGGGAAGCAAGACCTGGGTTTGTTTTGTATGAAAAGCCTTTTGGACAAAAGAGTTAGTCAAGGCAGCTACAGAGCAGAAACATGAGATTATACAGGAATTCCAAAGTGACAGGAAGGTGTGGGTCAGTCAAGACCAAATTTAATTGCCAACCAGAAAGTAGGTGCAGGACAGGGTTGGAAGGGCAAGGCCTCGCTCTACAGAAACTTGGTGGTAGCTGGGTAGAGAGTGGATGTCAGAACATTGTCACTCCTGCCCTCAGTTGACACCCAGTATGAAATCATGTCTTGAGAGAGATGCCTAGACTGAAGGTAGGTCTTCCTTCCCAGGGATGAGCCAAGTGATGGGACTGCAGAGATGCAGTGTCTGGATCCTGAGCTTACTTTCTGGTACATTCTACTTAACTCACCCCCAGAGAGCTGGACAACATCCCAAAGCTCTGAACTTTTCCTCTCTGGGTAGATAATCTGGGGATCCTTAGAGCCATGTATGACTCCCCCATATTTCTTACCACACAAGCAAACAGGCACTATGCTCCAAGCCCTTATTGTCCTTGCCTTGTTCACTTTTCTTCTTAAATCTATGCCCAATCCTCCCATTTACATCCCCCATACAGCAACACCCCGCTTGTTCTTTTCTATACATTCTCCATTCCTCCCAGACTCTAGTCTTTTGCACAAGCTATTGTACTTCCAACTGGGATCTTTTTGTTCACTTTTGTGATAAAGCCCATGTGTCTTCAAAGACTAATTCAAACCCTAACTTCTCCCCAAAGCCTTCCTTACTATTTGAGAAATTTTTTTAAAGATTTATTTATTTATATATACAAGTTGGGGTACAGAT
Source organism: Scalopus aquaticus (assembly GCA_004024925.1). Taxonomy (NCBI): domain Eukaryota; kingdom Metazoa; phylum Chordata; class Mammalia; order Eulipotyphla; family Talpidae; genus Scalopus; species Scalopus aquaticus. Next base: position 86,538 of record PVIJ01006715.1, read on the forward strand.
CAGAGGCGTGGGGCAGCGAGAGGGCTCACCAGAGACAGAGCGGGGAGCAGAACAGGCAGATCAGAAATACACTGCTGAGGGGAGCAGCGGGCGAGGCAGGAGAGGTCTGCCGCACCATGTGGGATTCTCCCCGGCAGGGCATAGATTTCGCATCACCGCTGCCGACAGCTCCACAGCGCAGCGCTCAACCGCTGCGCCACCAGGGAGGCCCTTCCTTACTATTTGTTCCTCTGTTACAATACATGGGCATAACTCCTATGGATGAGTATAAATTATGATTTTCGGTTTCCCACATGAAATTTATAGTCACTGAAAGGGCAGGAACCTTACCTGGCTTGTCCTTGTATCTCCACAGCAGTTAACACTGAGTCCTTCCTTGGATCTTTCCAGAAGGGTCATATATTAAAGTCCTCTGGCTGTTCTAACAAAATACCACAAATAGGTGGCTCAAAGTAATCATTCATTGTCTCCCAGCTCTGGAGGATACAAGTTGAAAGCCACAGTATCAGCAGGACTTTGCTCCCTCTGAAACTGAAGCCTGTGGGAGAGTCCTCCCTTGCCTCTTTCTTCTGGCATCAATTGCTCATCTTTGGTGTATCTTGACTTGAAGCTGTAGAAATTCAGTCTCTGCTCCATCATCATATGACATTCTCTCCTATTAATGGATTTAGGTATGTAGGGTAAACAAAAGAACAGTCAGGATTTTTCATCCTACTGCCATTACCACCAATGATAGACCCCTGTGGGCCTACACGCATGTCTGAAGGCGGGCACCTGGAGTAGGGTGTAGGCATGCGTGAGTGGGCACACCTGAGCCAGAGACTGGGCTTATAAGCAGGAGTGGTGGCGGTGGCGGCGGCAGCAGCAGCAGCAGCAGCAGCAGAGCATGGAGAGAGGACAGCGTGGCGGAGTGCAGCAGAGACCACAAGACAACACCAGAGAGAGCAGAGAGAGTAAACCTCCACCAGGGGCTAGGAGACCTGCCAGCCTCCTGGCCCCCCGGACTCCCCGCCTGCCCTGTACCTGGTTATCTCACTACAAAATATCATTAAAAGCCTAAAAAGCCACCGAGCTCTGTAGGACTCTACTTGTCTGCCTGAGTCACAGGGAAACTTCCCTGTGCCTTGCTGGCACTACAAGGTCCCACCTTAACTGAGTGAGGATGTATCTTTCCATTTCATCTGCAAATGACTACTTCCAAATAAGGTCACTTTCTGAGGTTCTAGGTATCAGAACTTCAACATATCTTTCTAAGGAACGTGACATCAACCTACATCAGGATATAAGTGGCTGAGGACTGAATGAGAGAAACTGATGTCCAAGCCAAAACACATACATAAACCCAGCCAAAGCCTGGGAGAAGGAGCAGGAGGGAGGAAGATGAAGCAGAGTCCATCAGTGGGGTCTGTGGGGAAAGATTCAGTGAGGAAAGTACCAGGGAGGGGTGGACAGGAGAGTCATTGAATGGGAACATCTACTGGAAACTTTCCCTAAGTCTCTGGCCAAGTGCACCATGGAAGGGACTGTTGGCAGGACACAGGAAAAGCACAAAAAGTCTCCGACTTCCTATGGCAAAGTGAAAGTGACCACCGGCCCAGGCCTGCCTGCCTTCACTGCTGCCTCCTCCCCCTTCTTCAGTCTCACTGCTGCAGCCTGCCTCTCCTAATGGAGAATTTAATGAGACCTTCAGCAAATGGATCCCGGATTCTCTCTCTACCCCAAGTAATTATAAAGCTCAGCAATTTTTTTCCCCTAACTTGCTGCTGATTTTCTAATTACTCTTGCTCCAAATAGGACAGTTAGCATTAAAATGAAACCATGCTGAGGTTGTGGGTTCACTCACATCTGCTTTGCTTATTTCCTTAATTTGACAGCATGGCTTTATAGTTAGAGAGCAGCAGGTGATGCCTACATTTTTATAATGCAAGGTTTGTACCCCCAAAACCCAGGAAACCCTCAACCAACATCAAGGTAAAACTCTCCTGTAGGAAAAACTCATCAAGACAAACTAACCAGATGGAGTTTAATGAGTCTTAGAATATAGCAGCTTTCTCTCTGGAAGGGAACCAGAGAGGTCACTTTCTTTACTTTTTCCCACTAAAGTAAGTAGGGTGACCCCAGCAATTTGAAATGAATTTCTGCACATAAGGAAGTGTCCTTTCATCTAGGGGCATATAATAAGGTCGAAAGAAGGGACTGAGTATGCTGGGGGAGGGGAAAGAAAGTTCAGATAAAGAAAGTAAAAGTGGACAGAAGCATCTCAGTGAATATGGTTAGAAAAGACTTGGGTTGGTACAGAAAATGTTAGCATCACTGCATGGGCATGCCTGAAGAAATCTTGCAGAGAAACCCCTACCTTCAATCCAAATTACCCCCAAAGTTACATTAAGCTGATAAATAGCTTCCTCTTGCAAAATTCCATGGCCTCATTTGGGGTAGCAAGAGGAACTTTCCAAGGAGATGTGATTAAAGGAAGCAGCAACATCTAATCAGGAACAAAGCACACTGTACAGTCCTCAATCTATATATTTAATTTTAAAAGCATCTAGTGGCAAGTCAATCTCATTTCTCCTTGCTTTCACCTCTGTGGAAACTGTGGAGGGGTAAGTGCCCACCTGGCTGCTGAACCAGGGCTTACATGCATCTCTCCTCCTCCTTCCCCCCATTCATTCCTCTCTCTCTTCTCCCCCTCCTCCCTTCCACCTTCACTTCCCTCCTTCTCCCCCTCCCCCCTTCTCCTCCTCTTCCTCCTTCCC